>JBCAUG010731344.1:0-11976 GCA_038406175.1 Haplosyllis leylae | reverse complement strand
TTGGCAGTTGACATCTTTCTGACAATTTGACATCTTTTTTAACTTAAACCACCTCAGCCCGTCACAGGGCTATTTTTATGTTTGCGGGTATTTTCCAAGCATTCCTCAAACTCAACTTGTGACATATTACACGAGATGGCTTACAAGACTGATTTCAAAAAGTAACACTAGACGAATCTCTTACATAATTCTCTGAGAGGAAAATGGTAATTTAAGGTTTACTTGAATTAGTTGCCATTTTACATCCTGTAGTGGTGCACTCCATCACACAACAATACTATTTAATAGTATTAAAAAAGTTTAATAGTATTTAAAACTTTCTATTCATCATCGCAAGTGATTATTTTTGTGAATGATGAATAAAAGTTGCCTTAAAAGTCTTTAAAACAGTTAATGACCATGGTCTTAGTTGATTATCGACACAATGCTCTCGCCTTTCAGGCTCGAGCATTATTTTTGATAATCAACAAGGCCTACTAACACGAAATATTGCCTGGTGACATACAGTAAAACTTGTCTTACATGGACACGGGCTTACGCAGACACCCAACCAACTGTGGACAGATTTTTGTCCATTTACCCCGTCATACACTGGCAAACTTGTCATTCGTGGATGGTGGACACCAAAAAAGCACCACAGAATAAAATTACCTTTTTTATGTAGACACCTAGCTGTTGCTTCTAGGGGTGCCATGGTAGATGTAATGAACTAGGTCTGAGATAACCTCAATTCATACACAAAGAGATCAAAGAGAAAAGTGTCCATTGCTCAGTGGTCCCAGGTTCTTTCCGTGGGGGCCCCTAATACTGTCATTGCTCCGTTCCCACCCAAAGTCCGGTCCCAAGTCCTGTCTGGTGTCGTGAGGGTACCTCCCCATGACCAGGATAGGGGTATCCCCCCTCCCCGTTGAGGGGGACCGCCTCTTGCAGTGACGCAGGACGATTTTTAAATACTTCTGTTCACACATATTTTATTATTACACAGTGCTTTGAGAATTAAATCCTCCTTGTTCTGTTCAAGACTAACTTTACAGTATCTAATTGCAGACGGAAACCAACAAATTGAAGCTTAGTGCAAAAAGCAACACTACAAACATATTCCAGAATCGTGTAGGACTTTTTCCTTTGTTCTGTGTGTAGCAAAGGCTTTTGTGACAAGATAGCGTTGGAAGTCGCACCTGCAATCGGTTCATGTAGCCAGTTTGAACATAATTTACCAACCCACATGGGAAAAAGTGATGAAAGTTTCAAATGTAAATTGTTCCCCTGCGACAATGAGTGAATTAGGTCATCATAAAGAGATGGATCGTCAGCACGCTTTGAAACCAAAAGTAGTGAAACAAACGAAAATCATCAAACATTTGCGATGTCATTTGTGTCATAAGGAGTTTAAGTCAAGAGGACGCCTCACGGTGCATATTAGGACACACACAGGCGAAAGAATATTTGCGTGTGACATCTGTGGCGAATCTTTTGCTTACGCAGTACGTCTGGAACGGCACAGGAGGATGCACACTGGTGAAGAACCATTTCAATGTAGTATATGTGGCAGAAATTGTGCAACAAAGTCAACATTGAGAGATCACATGATGATTCATACTGGCGAAAGGCATTTCTTTTGTCATGAATGCGGTAAAGGGTTTATCAAAAATGCAGATTTAAAAAAACATGAAGCTGTTCATCTCGACGTGATGGAAAGACCGTTTAAATGTTCTGAATGTCCAATGGGATTTACCGACAAGAGACTATTAACTCAACATTTAATGAGACATAACGATGAAAGACCGCATCAGTGTGATGTGTGTGGTAAAAAGTTTATCAGAGCTGACAATTTGAGAAATCACAGGATGGTACACACGGGAGAAAAACCTCACCAGTGTTCAGTTTGTCAAAAATCCTTTTCACATAAACATAAAATCAAAGTTCATATGCAAACACATACATCGGAAAAGCCATTCCAGTGTGACATTTGTGATCTTAAATTAAAAAGCAAGAGGTCTTTAAAAGTACATAAATTGACACATAGCAACATTAAGCAGTTCAAATGTACATTGTGCCCAGACGCTTTTCGGACAAAACAAGCGTTATTAACACATGAGATGAAACACCGCGGTAAAAAACCTTTCAAGTGCCACATTTGTGGGAAAGGTTTCTTCACAAAATTACTTTGTAAAGTACATTCAACACGAAGACACATTGACGCAGCTGCTCCTGACGCTTCAAAGCCATATGTGTGCAAAAGATGCAAAAATTACTTTGCGACTGATCAAGAATTGAAGAGCCACTTGGCGTCGGGACATTCTGACAAGAGACCGTATCAGTGTAAGCAGTGTGACTCGGAATTTGTCTCCATCTTCAATTACAGAAGACACGTTAAACTGCATATCGACAGAAAACCTTATGAATGCAACGTTTGCCGAAAGCGCTTTCTTGAAAGATATAAATTGAAAAATCATCTCATCAGACATAAAGGGTTCGAAGACATTATCAGTCGGCAAATAGAAGCACTTGAAATAGAAAAAAAGCAAGCCGAAAGTCAAGGGTATGATGGGCCATATCAATGCACGGTCTGTGGAAAAAGGTTCGAAAAAATGGCTTCTTTGAAGAGACACTCGAAGTATCACTCTGAAGAACGACCTTATCAGTGCATTCCGTGTGGAAAAGGATTCACTGAAAAATATCAACTCAAGCGACACATGAAGGAACAGCATTGCTTAGAAGAGGACATGTTTGAGGAACTAATTCTGAAAGAGCAGTTTGTCACTATTGTGACCGGTTGCATTGATCAGCAGTCAAAAGATTGCGAGATAACTTGTGATAATATGGAAAAAGTAGACAACGGGATTTCTCTTGATTGTGAAGGTACAAAAGTGTTAAATAGAGGAAATTACAAAGGAGTAAACACACATGTACTGAATGACCAAAATTTTGGAGGACAGCAGTTCCCAGCTGGCACTGTGAACGTGGTACCGTTGCAAGAGGAGGGAACGAGAACCGCACTGTTTGAACAAATACGCTGCAAGAACGAAAATCAAGATATTGTTGAACAGGAAATCGTTTTTCAAAATGACATTGAAGAAATAGAGTGTGAAGACATTATTGAACAGGAAATTGTGTTTCAAAGTGATATTGAAGAAAAAGAGAGTGAGGATATTGTTGAACAGGAAATGGTGTTTCAAAGAGATATTGAAGACAAAAATATATGCAAGGAGGAGAAAACGGCGGTGAGTAGTGTGAGTTATGCAAGCGATAGTAAATCCAAAAACACACACAACGCAAAACAGTTTAGATGTGTCACTTGTGGCCAGGCATTTTCTAGTCGGGACAACTTGATGGAACATTTAATGAAGGATATGCAAAATGCACTCTTAACGTGCAAAGTATGTAGGATGGTCTGCATTTCAGCGAAAGCTCTCGAGGTTCATAAATTAACACATAATGATCAAACGATGCAAAGTGAAAGTAACCAGATTGACCAAACTCAGATTGGATCCTGTTACTTGAGCATGTTCACACAGGACAACAGTGATGAGGAGGAGCCTGAAGGGGATGGAAGTGATAATGTTATTTGTTTACAAAACAAAGAAAGCGAGCTGCCGGAAGCCGCGAACACCAAAATGAATGATAGTCGAGCAGTGCAGAAAATAGTGTACCAGTGTGACATAAATGCGGCAGCGAATACTGGTACCGAGAACCGCCCGATTGCAAAGATTGCTTTCCAATGTGGAATATGTGACAAGGGTTATCAAACACCATTTGCACTCAAAATGCACAAAATGGTCCATGAGGATGCAGAGTCCACACGGGTGGCGGCAAGTAACAACGATGACTGCAGTGGTTTTGACGATAATTCTGATATTGACAACGCCGATAATACAGGTTCCTATTGCAACATGTCTCATCCATGCAAAATATGTAACGAGAAATTCTCCTCAGAAAGCATGCTGCTATTTCACCTGAAGGAGATCCATCAGGGTGCCCGAGAAATACTGCCTTGTTTTCTTTGTGGGAAAGGCTTTCCGACAATGGTTGCGCTGAAACTGCACAAAATGATGCATGAAAATGATGGCGAATGGCAAGATGGGGATCGGACTAGCAGAGGAAAACAAACATTTAAGTGTAATAATTGCGGCAAATCTTTCAAGAATTTATCTCGTTTAGAGCATCACTTTTTAACACACACAGACGAAAAGCCGCATTCCTGTGGTGTATGTGGTGAATCATTTAGGTACAAAGAACGCATGAACCGTCACATGCGAACACACACAGGTGAAACCCCGTTTGAATGCGAAATATGCGGTAAAGATTGCGCAACAAAAGACACACTTCGCGATCACAGGATGATTCATACAGGTGAAAAGCCTTTTAAATGCACCGTGTGTGGCAAAGCTTTTATCAAAGGACAGGACTTGAAAAAACATCAGTACTCACATGTTGCAATGGATGAAAGACCATTTCAATGTTCCATTTGCTGGAGAAGTTTCGGAGAAAAACGACGACTACAACAACACATGCGAACTCACACTGGTGAGAAGCCATTCCGATGTGACCAATGTAATGCAGCATTTGCCAGGAAGGACGGCCTGGATAAACACTATCTGAGACACACAGGTGATAAACCTCACGTATGTACAATATGTGGCAAAGCTTTTAGGTTACAAAGTTTTTTGCGTGGTCATATGGATGTACATTCGGATGAAAGACCATTTTCCTGTGAAGTCTGTGGTTTTGCATTTAAAAGCAAACAAACTTTGAGGGCGCACGCCAAAGTTCACACTGATCAGAAACCATTTCAGTGTGATCATTGTGGAAAAAGTTTTAAAACTAATGGAATCCTGAAGAGCCACAAGCTAGTTCACAACAAAGATAAACCAATTAAATGCACTGAATGCGGAAAAGGATTTGGCGGGGAGAGGCAACTGAAGCGGCACATGATAACACACTTGAATGAAAAAGAACATGAATGCAAAATCTGTGGAAAAACATTTAGCTTGCCGAAATACTTGGAGCAACATCTAACAACACACCTCGATGAAAGGCCATTTCCTTGCACAAAATGTGATCTGACATTCAAGACTCGACGTGCGCTTGGAAATCACTTAGCGACCCACTCTGATGGAGCCCCTTTCTCATGTCAAATATGTGGAAAGACATTCAAACTGCTTCGTTATTTGAGGATACATACGAAGAGACACCTTGATTCGTTTGAATCAAGCCGTTAGGAAATCTACTTCAGACGGGAAGAAATCGTTTATGGGTAAGATCGAAACACGGTAAACCTGCATGGAATTTCATCCAGACGTTAACAGTCAGTCGTAAAATTAAATTTGGCAAGCAAAGACACAACTCAGAAAAATGTTGAAAATCTCATGGTACCCGCCGTCCTCGTGACATTGTCACTCGCACGGATTTGCAACATTTTTCCTTTACCACCGTGGGAATTCAACATTTCTACCTTCTTGTCTATCGGGTATTCATTTTGTTGTAAATTCTTGTGATTAATTATTTACCATATAGAAAGTGGTAAGTAAATTTGGATGTTTATTGCACGAAAATGGTAAATTATAAAAATGAGTGCAGACGATATTAGGTTATTATTTCATTTATATTCATATGTTAATCACTTATTCTTGACATGATATTCACAGAGTGTCAGCATTGTTTCTTGCGTGGACTCTAGCATTGACGCTTGGAAGGAATACGTAGATTTTAGTTGCACCATTCACACCAAGCATCAGCGCCAGTGTCAAATGTGTTCCGATCCAAATGAATTACCGATCCAAAAGCCGTGAATACGACTTCAAACTACGCATAATTTGTTGTATGTTTCTGGAAATAATGTTCAAAATATGTTTTGGTGTACTTTTTGCTGCACGGTCGAGAGAACAAAACAATTGGGATCATTCACATTGTACGAAACAAATGAATTTAGTTTTAACTCGAACTTCTGTATATAAATTCTGTGAAAATAGTTCTAAAGCACACACATTATACTGTAAATGTCACTTTATATGTTAAACTAAATATATTTTGTCACAGTAATATGGTTGTTTGAATTGATTTTATACAACTCGGACTCGGTGACATGTTGGAAAAAGAGATCAACGTCATGATGTTCCATACTGCGCCTCCGTACTGGAGGCGTGGGCGATTGTTCGAATTCCAATGGTTCAGCGAAGTTTACTCCCTAGTGAGCATACCTTCCCGAATATTGTAACTCCTGTCAAGGCATTTGCCACTGCAAACACATATTCGTAGGGACGCTCATTTGTACGCAGCGCTATCGGTCCAAATATCCTAGCGATACTCATAAGTGATGTACAGATGGAAGCGCCACACACCCGCCCGGCAGTCATGTGAGTTTCCATAGGCTCTTGCACATCAAATTTGTCTCCAGAAAGATTGCGCCATATCATTACGTATTCCAGGGCAATACCAAAACTGAGAACACCACACAAAGTGACCACCAGATAAAGTGCATACTAGTTTTGAGTTGGTAGATAGCAGCTGGAAATTGACAGATAAAGTGACACTAGTTTTGAAAATGAGGATACTTTGGCAATAAAAGTATATACAGCCCAAAAATGAGATGTCGTCGGAGGGGGGGGGGGGGGCAATTTTCAAACTCTCGAACTTTTCACAAATGACTGCAGAAGCACTTTTGCCTGTTAAAAATCTATTCAAAACGTAGACCGGATATTGCTTGGAAGGTCATTGATCTGCCCCAACACCGATTTTGTTTATCAGTACAAATAAGAGAGTATATGGCCACTTGAGGGAGAGCTGTGATTGGCTGCGCCGGTAGGTCACTCCCCAAAGTGGCCTAAATGACTAAATTACCAGGGATCACTTTGGGGAGAATAACAATTTTAATTATTGACAAGTATTTGGTTCACTTTGGGGAGTTAATGAGAACTCCCCAAAGTGATCCAAATACTTGTCAATTTTTAAAATTGTTATTACCCAAAGTGATCCTTAGTAATTTATATATGTGTAAATTAAATTGAATCAATGAAAACTTTTTGTACCTCTTTGTTGTTTATTTCTTTTTGATACATGTATAAAATCCTAGCATACTCCAGAAACGTATAAATGTCATGAATAACATTTCAGAATATTTCAAAGTTAAATAGGGTGTAATCTGTGCAGTTAGACATCTTTTCTCTTTGACAGCCAGTGCTTTAATGATGAAGTTGAAGTGTGTCTATGTAATGAGAAGCCTAGGGCTAAATTTGATAGTTATTGTACACTTGAGGGAAAGAATTCATTGGGTGATGATAATGTGCGTGTAATGGGTGACTATGGGGAGTAATTTGAGTGGTTCATTTAAATAGTTAGTGTAATTTCCCTGAAGGTAAAAAAAGAGACAAGAAATAATTTTTAAAAATATTCTAAATATATATTTTACTTTTCAGCATAAAGGCGCTTGCTAATTTATTTTTTTACATGAAACCTTCACCACTGCTACATTCATAATATTCTTTTTTATATATTTACAGGTAACATAAGATGATGTTTTTGCAGTGTTAAGTGTTGTTGACAAGAATACACTGCAAAATACCCTCAAACAAGTCTAATGAATTTGTCTTGTTTGACAATGTTTTGCAGTGTATTCTTGTCAACAATACTTAACATCGTAAAATATTCCAGGATAGAAGAAGCAGAAAGAAGGTGTTTGACATTGTAAATGCTGGAACAAAGTAAAACACTATACGTTACTCATTTGATGGTGTTTTACTTTGTTCCAGCATTTACAACATCAAACACCAATATTTTCAGGTTTAATATGTATGTACAAAAATAAAGACAGTTTACAACTTAATTACCTTGTTTTCTTAACTAAATGAGTTGTTTCATGGTGTCAGCATTGGAACAAAGTAAAACACCATCAAACGAGCTACTTACGATGTTATACAGGTACATGTAACACGGCAAGTTACTCGTTTGATGGTGGTTTACTTTGTTCCAGCATTTACAACATCAAACACCTGAATATTTTCAGGTTTAATATGTATGTACAAAAATAAAGACATTTTAAACTTAATTGCGTTGTTTTCTTAACTAAATAAGTTGTTTGGTGGTGTCAGCATTGGAACAAAGTAAAACACTGTCAAACGAGCTACTTACAGTGTTATACAGGTACATGTAACTGTATAACACCACAAGTTACTCATTTGACGGTGTTTTACTTTGTTCCAGCATTTACAACATCAAACACTTCAATATTTTCAGGTTTAATATGTATGTACAAAAATAAAGACATTTTAAACTTAATTGCATTGCATCATTTGAAATAGCTTTCACCTCGTAAATTGACTACTTCCTTTTTTTTGTTACACTTTCTTTTAAGTGTCATACTTGCACATGCGCCAATAACGCAGTTTTACTGGATAAAAACTTGATAAGAACTTTACCAACTTTTATTTATATCCAAATTTTACAAATTACTTTTACTTTACTTTTACTTTTTCTTTACTTTACCTTTTTTTAAAACATCAGAATCAAAACATCAGAATCTGTCATTTTCCATTTATCCGTTTTAATCCATTCCATTTTTCATTTCGTCATCTTTATCCGCCATCAGCATGGCCGCTTTTCTCATCAGTACAAGACCAGACAGATGTTGAGACATCCCCTGCTCCATCATATCTATCCCCATTATCCACCAGCCATATGCGTCATCCTTGTCTATGTGTATTTTTCTCATTTTCCCTCCTTTATCTTTTCCTTTCCCTTTCAACTAAAAAAAACCAAACAATTATAATCCATTGTTTTGCACAATTTCATTTAAAATTATTCCCCATTTAATCTTTCTCAGCAGCACCTTTTATTTCTTAGCGTCATGTTTATTTACATAATTTTAAATGGGCCAAAAAACTTACTGTTTTCTCCTCATCACTCGATTCATCTGTACTGTCCACACCCAACTCAGAAACACTCAAAGTATCAGCCCTTGTGAGGTTAGGTGGTGGTGGTTGTGCTGCATGTATCATTCCTTTTGAAGCGGTCTAAAACATAACATATATTTGTAATATAACACATACATGTACAGTGTAAGCACCTTCAGGAAGTACATCTTTCCCAATTACATGATATTTAGTGTACACTCTACTGCCATGTAGTTTCAATTTCTTTTTTTGTAAATACTGTATTACATATTCTTACCTGTAACTTTCCCTTTTCCTCTGTCTCTCCGTCTAATTGAACACCTATCGCTTCTTTCTTGTCAGTCTTTTCCTCACCAATCACCATACACTCCTCATCTTCTTCCATCTTCATTCTTTTTATTTCAGGCGTCATTTGAAAATATTTTCAAGATGCAGTCTTTTTTTATGTTACAAACACGTTATCCTGAAAATCAAGTCTATGCACGTATCTGGAAAACTGAGAAGACCGTTCACAAGATGCCTTTTTCATTAATCTCCGTAGACAGGCTCTTCCTGTCAGTAGCATGTAAGTGCCTTATGTTATTGCTCTAACAAATATTTTTCCCCCTACTAATGATATGTAAATTCAATTTCAGCTCTCAAATAATATGATAAGATCACTCTAAATAATTAGTACTGTCTGGAATCTACCTAATTCCAAACATAAAATCGGTCATAACTTCCATCCAAATCACTCGATAATTACTCTATAACAACTCGATAAATACTCTGCAATCTCTTCCAGGGAACCTTGGATGCTGCGAGGAATATTTACATCTACTTTTTATGTTCCAGAGGCCCCAGACATCATCATACAAGATTTAGACCTCCAGCTCACGGCTGCAGAACAAACTGTATATGTGACATAATGGCAACAGAGACGATTAAGCATCTTCAAGCTGAGTTAGGAGCCATTGGTAATGGCTTAGTGTGGCAAAAAGACCACTTTGAAATGATCCCTAATCGTGGGGTCGCAGCTTGCCAAAATCTCTTGAATCACAGTAAGTATTTTTACCAAAATCTGTACTGCACATTAGTTGTAATTGTGTCTCACTTCCTGCCTCCTGCATGTGCACAGCTAAACTATTTATGGTGACAGCCTGCATTTTCCTTTCCTAATACACCTTTACTTTGTCGTGAAGTAACACTATCATCATTTCAGTGAATTATCATTATCTCACTCCAGCAGATAATGCCCAGCAGATTGCAGATTTGGATGCCTTCATCACACTTCTTCAACACACCTTCTACAGCTGTTGGCCCAATGGTATGGGAAGGTAACTATTTTTTGTGTAACTCTCAATAACATGAAAATACAATATAATTCCTAATCCATTTCATCAACATTTTGTAATTATTTTTTATACTATTTCAGACAGGCAATGGAGGAAATACTGGAGAAAATTGAGCTCGAGCTTGTTCCCCGTGTAAATCAGTATCATGCAGCTCAACAGCCTTGATTACCATGGGTGGAATTGGATTTCGCCAACAATAGTGAGAACATTCCTCTTGGTTTTGTCGAACACCAATCCGACAAGTGGAGTATTGCTGACTTGTATTGAGCTGCCAACCCGCATCCAGCCACTACTGTGGCCCCTTATCGAGCTGACATCTTGAATATCTCTAAATTTCTACAGACAACCGATGGATGGAGTGTCAAGGATGAGGGAACAAATGTCGCAAAAGGACTCTTGTCCATAAACCGGATCTAGCTGTAATTTATAAGGAGCCAACCACAACCGTACCTGTGAATAGGTATCCCTACAGGGTCCCAATAATGATTATTGAGATAGAAGGCTTGAAGGATGTGTGGGGAGCCGGTGAACAGGAATCAAAAGGGCTAGAAGAAGCTTGTGCAACCCTGGCATTTATGCCGGACATGTATGTCATGTTTGTATATGGAAACCACTTCGAATTCTGGTACTTGGTACGAAACCCAGGTGACGGCAGCATTGATCGCACTTCCTATCCAATTTATGTGCAGCATGGTGGAGAGATTCCTTTTTGTACATCACTGAAAAAAGTTCTGCAAAACATCATTGGAATCCTCGTCCGCCAACTTGTCAGAAATGGCCCAGTAATAAGGCAGTCTATCCTTGAGTACCGGAATGCACTCCTGGAAGCTTACCGTGATCCTCGACTGGGTCAGGGCACATACTAATGCCCCTACTGCTGGGTTCTGCCACACCCCTTTTCGGCAACCCAACATGTCACACAGCTTGCAAACAACCAACAGATGCAACCACAGTTCGAGCAGAGTTCTGGTAATCTGTGTGTGCTGATTGTTATTATGTAATAATTCATCATTGCATAATTGCTGTAGTTTTTTTATTTCATTTTTTTTCCTTTTAGTATCTGGCTGAACATACAGGAGAAAATTACTAGCAGAAAGTTTTTAAGTGTATTAGTTAAGAAATATTGGGGTTCTAAGGTTATAATTTATTGCTTTCAAAAATAATTGTAAATACTTTATTTTGTACAGGAAATGGTTTGAGTCCTCTGTTGTATAGTTATTGTAGTTGTAGAACACAGATACACACCGTCGAAGTTGTATGATGTAACAAAACTGAGTTGTTACTTATTGTTACACTAAGTGCATTTATTTTATACACGAAAAAGAAAAAGATATTGGGCTTACAAAAATATACCCAACATGAATTAGGCACTGTTTACAAGTAGAGTTTTTCAGCCCGTTTTTGTTGGATACTGTACAACCTATTTTGAATTGTACTCCATGAGTGTATACATTGTTTAAAAATCCTGTAAAACGGGCTAAAAAATGATAAGTGTAAACAAACGTTTATGCCTTCGCTGTGTTATTTACTTTGTAACATTATGTTGTTTTTGCATGTGATGGCGAAATCCATCTAGGGATTTAAGGTTTTTGTTACAAATTTGGCACACATATGTAACGGTGGGGACCACCGTTGGGTCTTTTTCCCTCAAAGTTCTCTTTAAAATTGGTCTTTCTCGTCTTTCCGTGTGAACAAGGGTATTTTTAAGGCCATTAAAGATTCACCACCCTGTGGCATTCTGGGCTGTCTCATTT
>JBCAUG010731333.1:0-11977 GCA_038406175.1 Haplosyllis leylae | reverse complement strand
TGGAGCCCACTCATGTGTGACCGGTACAAAGGTGCCATCATCGCGAATTTATGATTCTTTTCATTTCTTCTTCTGAAGGTGTCTAAATGGAACGAACTTAAGGAAAAGATATTTGGACCCATTTACTGCTAGAGTACGAGTATCATTCAATTAATCAATTAAAATTACATGGCAGCATATTTTACTTTCCATAAAAAATTCGTCAATGTTGATAACAATAACATGGGAATTGTGAATATTTTTCAACAATTCCTTTACATTTCGATACTTACCTACACAGGAAATCTCTCTAATTGCAATTGCAATTAGAAATATCTGCATCAAATACACCTTGGCTGCCACCATGTTAGAATCCCATTGCGTCGTCGGAACCCATTCAAACCGTGTTTCAAGAAAAAACTTGAGAAACTGCATACATTTGAAGTGAAGAAAAGCAAATCAGTCCCATAAATTAGGAATTCTAGATGATAATCACAATAGTAAATATGGACTATTAATTATCAATTTAAATGAGTAGGAAAGCACTCTCTCTGTACGTGGAGTTTCCGGATAAAGTCGAACCTTTTCAATCTAAGTTTCAAGAAGTTTTGAAGTGGAGAATAGACAAAATAGATCCTTGTAATTGGGACTTGTGGACACATATCAGAATAGTGAACATGAACCATTAATAATCACTTTTCATATTGGGAAAATAATAACATGTTAAGGAATCCTTATTCCGGCACCTTGAAAATGTAGATTTATGTTGTAAACATTGTTGCTAAAATATCAAACATTCGAGTATGGTGTCACGTCAAATTTTGGACCCAATATGAAGGTAATCGAAATTGCTTGAAATCACATTTATGAACATTCTGAAGGCTTTGAGACTTATCAAGTGTAACATAAAAATTGATCTAGTTGACTTGGAAACAACTCGCAAGTTATTTTTTTCCCAAACCACAACTGTGTGGCTCTTTGACAGTAGCAATGTCTACAATTATGAGGCTTTCTTGTTCTTAAACATCAGAAACAGCCATTACTAGCTTTTCCTGTTGATTGCCTTCTTTCAATGAATAAATATAGATTGTGTCTCTGAAGGGTAAACAAATAGGCTGGACCCAATAGAAGTACTTTGTTCCAGAGACACCTTTCTTTGGCTGACCATATATTGTCACATAAGGGAACTTCATAACTTGACGATCATTTGTTTGTATGTGATCTTGCCTACGCGACCTCACTATTAAACAAGCTGTTTGCAGACCAGGATTTGGTTCCTAGTTGGGCAAGTGGTTAGTGGGTATGGCCATTAAGTGGTGGACTAGCATGGCTAAATAATAAAATAAATCCTGGTGAAGCTGTACTACACACAGAAAATATAAAGGAAACCAAAAGGTGTTTGCCATCTAAAAATTGAACAGTCTGTATCTACTCACTGAACAAGTATTATGTGTGTAACACTGCAAGGCAAACTAAAAACTTCCTATCAGTAGCAAGGCCTAAAAATTTATATGATTTGGGAGTGATGTCATACCAAGATGATGCCATGGTCACTTCATATCGTATGATGTCTTAATGTTGTCCCAAATGGCCTAACTCCTCATTGGTACATGACCCGCAGGGGCCATGCCACAATACAGATGGTGTGGCCATTCTTAGGATTATCTTCCAGAGATGTAGTGCAGCCACTGGTTACTATGAAGGCACAGGCTGTTGCCTCCCCAATCCTGATTCTTTGGTGGTCCTAATTTTTGAGGTTACCCCGACCTTTAATTTTGGCTAATGTGTGACATATATTCCCAAAGACAGGACAGGAAAATGTACAATTTACTTGCATCAGGTTATTAAAATGTCGTGCATGAAGGTTTTCCTGTCAGTTTAATTTAAGCATCATTATGCAAACCAAAATATAAATATAAAAAATATAAAAAAACTGTTTAGTTCTGAAGAGTATTGACAAATTAGACATCGCTACACACCAAACAACTGTAGTACATTTTGTGAAAAATAGGAATTGGTTTTTGTAAAGTGCTTTTACCCATCAGAAGGGGAAATGAAAGGAATCATAAATGTCCGTTATGAACTTTGAAAAAGAAGACCCTCTGCCATTATCTGTAAGTATAATCAATGCAATTGCAATGGAGCTCGTTCAGGCATGACAGCCCAATGCTGCCATCAGTCACATATTTGCACTGAAAATTTGATTCCAAAAATACCATTGCGTCTATGGGCTGATTTCCTCAACTGGATTCTTTGATCTACTCATGTGGGGAAGTCTGATGGCACACACTAAAGTGTTATACTTATTATGGTTAATCTGCTAAAAATAATAAGGAGCTCAAAGATGAAATTCAGCATACATTTCATTTGTTTGACCAAAATATGATTCCCTTTTGTCATCATGCGTTCCAGACGATTTCAACGTATGCGTTTCAATTTACCATTCGCAAACAAACACTCTATTAAATGAACAAAGACCATCGTGAAAACGACTGTTGATCGATGCTGTGATGAAATATCCACAAGCTTCTGGATGACCGTTCCAGAGGTATCTGTTTGTCCACATCTCCGCCGTACTGAGTATAGTTTCATTTGATCTCTTCCATTTGTAGTTTCTCCACTGACTAACAGCCAGAGGATCAAGCTGTACTATTCCCAACCAAATTTCAGACAGAACTCCCCTTTCTGGAAGAACAATGAAGGATTCATAGCAAGGTGGTAGACTTAATCCCAAACAATGAAAAGCAATACAAACTATGAAATCGTGATCGAAGTTTACGGAAACACGGGTTATATTATATATCTTATATAATCTTATATAATCTTATATCTCCTGACTTGTTGTCTCGGCAGAAAACATAAATAAAAATTTAGTACTTTTGGAAAATATTCAATTCTTATGTCTATGTTTCGGTGGATAATGACACAATCAACAATTCTGGAAGATACTTTACTTGTGGAGTCTGTAATTTGGAACATTTTGTGACAAAACTGTAAAAAAGGCAACTTTAGGTCATGAGATTTTGGTTGTTTCACTATACTTTCTAAAGTATATGAATTTATACATTAAATTTCCTTCTGAATTTTCATTGTGTCATTATCCACCGAAACATAGACATAGGAATTGAATATTTTCTTGAAAAAATACTGAGTTTTGACATTTTCCGCCGAGACAAGTTATGAGTTCCGTTTGAATAAAACCCGTGGTAAATAACACAAATATGAAATAAGCACAGACTTCTAAACCAGTGATGATCAGTTGTGAGTTCAATTCTCACTGGAGGCAAGTTTATTTTTGGTGAAGCCTTTCACCCTTGTGATATCAATTTTGTACAGAAATATTAGATTTCTGTTAAAGTTTGCGAAAACATTGAATTTGAAGGATAGATCAAGGTCAGTTGAGCACGGAAACAGGAAAGGAATCATGGAAAAATTAGAATTTAAATGACAGTCTAATATTCCTAATTTTTGTTCTTTTGTTAAGAAGAAAAAGGAGTTTTTACGCAACAAGAAACCCATTCATTTTCTTGCTAACTATGTGAATATACCTTGGATTTACACCCAGGGGTTAAGTGCTTTTTGGATAGAAATATAAGATGGAAATAGTAATTATTGATAAAGAAACTGCACTAAATTTCACCTCTGGCGTAGTTCCATACTGCATCTCGTTCCTCTGGTTCGACCAGTTCTGCCAGGTAAGCATTCTTGCCTTGACAGTATTCCTCAGCCTGATACCAACTAGATCTTTCCTCAACCAACATGTAACACTGCTGCTCATAAATGTTCCGCACAAACCCTTCTGGACATTCTGAAAAATTAAGGCCAGAGCACATGATATCATAGGTGAAACTCGGAAAAACTCCGAAACAACACACATTTTCTTCGCCAACCTTTGATCCACATAATATCAGGGGAACTAAGTTGCCAAGGGAATTCATCAGCATAGACAATACATTGCGGAGAACGCTCTTTGATGAAACTTATTCCTTTACATGTTGTTTCTCTGCTGCAGGATTCAAAACAGTACAACAAGTTAAATGTCAGTGGGGTTGCAACACTAGTTGTGTCATTGTAAGGATGAAATCTTCGGCAACTGGTCACTGGAAAAAAGCAACAAAAACGCAAAGTCAAATGGAATAAGCGGCATAGAAATCTTTAAAAGAGAACGTGTTCAATCTATCTAGTCACTTGGTAAGTCCAAATTACGCACTACATGATAGTTAAAGCACTTTAAGGGCAGTTGTCTATTCAGAAAAGGTGTGAATTATACGTTACATAATATCCGATGCTGAGATCATTATTAGCGCACTTGTCCGAAGTGTTTTTTCAGCTAATAATCACCAAAGCAGAGGCTATATTTTCTTGTTTTATGCACTACCTGTAAGCACACTTTCTCTAAGTGACAAGTTTCTTGGAAAATTTTACAAATGTTGGCCAAAAAGAAGGGTCTGCCAATGCCATTGATCATTGATATAGAGCCAATGTCGGACCAATCATACAAGAGTGAGATTAAAAATAAAACTTTTAGCAGACTCATTCCAGTTTTCCCTAAATGTTTTCACTGAATTTGTTGAATATAATGACAAAAATAATATAAATTAAAAAAAGGGATTGGTGTATTCAAACCAGCTATCTCTTGTGTAAGAAACCAGCACTCTACCTTAGTGCCAGGAAGCCAGAGGTAACAGAGAGGATCAATAAATTAAACCTTATTCATGCTTCAGTGATTTCTCAGATTCTCTGAATTCACTGAATTCATTGAAAGTTTTTCTCTATTTAGGAAAAACTCAATTGACAATATATTCACACTGCCCTAAGAGCATCCTTTTCTGAATGTTTGTGAGCATTTCAATCAATTGTGACTGGAATTTACAATGGTGGTTGATGAGAAAATATATTTTGAAGCATAAATAAAAGATAAATATAGTTGTCTTTAAAAAAATATATTTTGTCATGGACCATGATTGTAAAATCCAGTCAGAATTTGACCGAAATGCTTAAAGACATTCAGAAATCTACGCTGTTAATGTAAGGTAATATTTCACATTTTACCAACGTAAGAAATTCTTTTGAACGCAATAACAATTAAAAAAATCCACCACAAACACTCTTTTGCCAACAACATGTTAACACTGTTGAAATAAATTCAACCAGGTTTCAGAAAGGAACTTTCGAAATAGTATATTTTATACGAAGAACGATCTTTCTAATTTGCAGCTGCAGATATCAATCAGAACAGTGACCCGAACTGCAATTAAATTAATCAATAGTATAACCCACTCACCTATTGTTCAAAAGCCTTTGATTGTAGTTTCTGAAATATCTGAGTCTTCTATTTGTTAAGGACAAATCGACATGGCAAATCACACAGGAAAAATGTCAAAATGTCATTTGAAAAGAAGAATCCGGTGGTATAAAAGAGATAATTAAAATTCTGGGGTCATTCTACTTTTTTACGATAACCATTTCTGTGCGAATTGACAAATCTAGAAGTGTAGTTCGATTCCCTGCTATTGTAGGTGTTAATTATTTAATAGAACATACATTTTCTAGCAAAGGTCAGTCATCTTAAATGACCCTCACCTATAAAATTTCAAATGTAACAATTCTTATTTTATACATATCCGATATATCTGTGCTTATCGTGAAAACCCCGAATGTGTTGACGATCCCTTCTCTAGAAAAGAATTTAAACTAGATATTGTTTTAATGCCATGGACGATTGGTACTCCGGACGATTTATCTTGAATTTGTTCTTGAAATGAAAAACCAGCGCAAACACTTCATCAAATGTCAACCGCAATGCTTTTATCTATGAGATATAGTTTATATTTCAAGGAAACGTAATAACTGTCTTGAATGAATCTGAGTTTAGGGAGAGAAAAACAGCCCACAGATACAATGTTATTTATGAAATCAAATTTCAGGTGAAAAAGTGAAACTATGGCAGCATTGTGCCGTTTACGCATAGAGGTTTACGCGAATTCCACCGGAGTGTAAATGGTGTTTGGCCTATTAAAGTAAGTTCCTTTGTAGAATTTACTTGCTTAACCTCTAGTGTTTACCTTTTGATTGTGAACATCAAATCTGGTGTATTATATCACACAAAAGACAAAAAAGTTCAAAGCAATGACAAATCATTATTTTTTCAGAATGGTAAAATATCATCGAAAGGAAGTAAGTAATCTCCTTTGAAAGCAAGTTACTACCTCCCGCATCCGGTACAAGTCTGACTTGTACAGGGGGTACCCGAGCTGGGGTGAGGGGGTAGCCTGGGGTACCCCAGACTGGGATGGCATACCCCGGCTGGGATGGGGTACCCCCTGACTGGGATAGGGTACCCCATGGCTGGGATCAGGGAACCCCCCTGCTAGGATGGGGTACCCCCTTGGCTGGGTGGGGTACCCCCCTCGCTGGGATGGGCACCCCCCCAGGATAGGACAGCAGAGTGAGCACTTGCTACGCAGCGGGCGGTATGCCTCTTGCATTCACTCAGGAGGAATTTCTTGTTCAAAATAATTCTGGTCTTCGCAGTGTGCACAAACTTCAATCAAAATGTCAGTAAGTTGTCGATGTTTCTGACAATCCGGTTTATCACGATACGCATTTCTGTCAGATATCTGACAGATCTAAAGTTATATCAACCAAAATAAATTTTGTCAAAAATTGCCCCAAGTGGGGTTTGAACCCACAACCTCCAGATCATCACTCTTATGCTCTGCCAACAGAGCTAAGTCACTATTTGGTTGTCTATGTGAATCACTAAGGCCTTGGTGAAGTCATGCTCTATTAATTCTAGAAATGAACAAAGTCCAACATGTGAAGTGTTGATTGAAACAAACAGAGTTCACTTCAGAAATCTCCTGCCCAACAGATTCCTGCCTAACTCAGTTGGTAGGGCATTAGAGTGATGATCTAGAGGTTGTGGGTTCAAACCCCACTGGGGGCAATTTTGATGAAATTTATTTTGTTTTCTGTAAATTAGATCTGTTAGATAATCTGATGAAATGCACCAGATTTCCTGAAAAACCTGAATGTTGTGTGGTTTTTACATTTGTTCGCCAAGCAGTCTTCTGCACTCGGTACGTCATGCCGGGCGTCACCCATCTGTACTCTTTTTACCAAATGCGTATTGATCATTACTAGCTATTCCTATCAATTGCTTCTTTTCAATTTACAAATATATAATAGGAGAACTGTAACATAAGGTGACTCTCACTTAATAACAATTCACCTTGGTCACGCGACTTTTCTGTCCATATCTGGTAATGCCTTTGAACTATGCCAACTCAATCGTAGAAGTGATTGTGTAAAGTGCTTTGTAATTTGCAGGATCATAATAACAATAATTGAGTTTTCCCTAAATGGAGATGCATTCTGTAGATTCTACAGAATCACAGGAAAACAAAAATATCCAGCAGCAAAATGTTACCCCTGGTGGAAATTTAATGCAAGCACCTCTGACTTTCATTTCACGCGTGCCACTGTACTAATTCCCCCATTTGCTGGAAGTCTCAAACCTTTATATCCTTATGTATTCATGCTGTATTGATTCCAAAATTCTCTAAGTCCAGGAATAAATAAAGCATGACTATATAAGGATTTAAAGGGCTGAGACTTTAAGCAAATAGGGGAATTAGCTCAGACAGTAGCATGCAGGACATGAAAGTTAGAGGCACCTGGGTTCAATTCCCACGGGGCAACATTTCCTTGCTGGATTTTGTTTTTCTCGCAATTCTGCATAATTTACAGAATGAATCTTCATTTAGGGAAAACTCAACTGGACAGGACTGTCAAGGTAACTTAAGCATGAGATATTGTAGTGCAATATTTAGGTTTCTTGTAATCGCTCCACGTCACGGTACATCAAAGGGATCGATACAGGTTTTTTATATCAATTTCTGGTTGAACATCAATAACATTAATTACTCCTCTAAGATAAATATTATTGTTTTAAACGCAAAATGAAATGTGTACATATGATCAAATTATAAAGCATTTATCTTTTAAGCTTTCTGTCGTGCTACTAATATCAATAGGAGAAAATTGGGAATTACACCTTAACCAATCAGTGGTATGCCGTGCTACAACCCCTATTCACTTAATCTGCAAAGGTGCGAAATAGGGTATTCAATTTGCCTGTTTGCACGTGATTTTGGCCTCGTAATTCAAAAGAAATCTCCCAATGATTACCATTCGCAGATTTCTTTGAATTTTAATGCACATGAAGCATCCTGAAAACCATCTAAGTCATAGGCTAGAAATCCGCATGCCTCATAACTCGCATCGGGAATCCATCTGTTTGACCAGAACTGAGTAGTACTAGGTATGTTAACATCAGACATTTTCCATTTGTAATCTCTCTCTGGATCGGTCTCACCTTCATCCTGCTGTATAATTCCAATCCAAGTATCGACCCCTGAAATGTACAGCAAAATGTGAAATCATTAAATGGAACCCAATTCATCTCTAAAATCTGGAAAATTGACTTCTAAGCTTTGATGCATTAATGTATCAAAAATAATGTATTAAATATCTTCTTCGGAATCTATGCTGTAACAGTTACATCTGTTTTAAAATATATTGCATAGATATAAAATGTTTAACCTCTAAAATATCCTCTAAAATATTCCCAAACAGCTTTTCGTTCTTGTTCTTCAATCAGCTCCGTCAGATGGCCACCTTTGCTCTGACATAGTTCATCAGCTCCATCAAATGTCATTGTTTCATTAACAAACAGGTAACATTGTAATCCATAGATTCCAGATACAAAGCCTTCTGGACATTCTGAAAAGTGAAACAATAGAAACTGTAAAACGTGTCTAGCAATTTACCATCGATAATAACAAACTGGCCAACTTAGATTTTATGAGATTTTTGATTAGTTTGTTTGGGTCGATCCGGGTCAACTTTGCTCAAACTCTCCTGTGCATTCCGAAAGATAACTATTAGAAAGCAAGAAAATGTGTTAAAAATACGAAATTGTTGCGACATTTTTGACCTTATCATTCTAAAAAATCTGGCAAATTCAGGTTTTACGATAAGGAAATCTGACGCAATTCTGTAAGATTATCTGACAGATCTAAACTTACACAGAACAAGATAAATTTTGTCAAAAAATGCCCCCAGTAGGGTTTGGTCCCACAAACTCCTGATCATCACTCTAATGCTCTACCAACTGAGCCAGGCAGGAATTTGTATGGTAGGAGATTTCTGAAGTGAGCTTTGTTTCATGCACCACTTCACATGTTGGACTTTGTTCATTTCTAGAATCAATAGAGCATGACTTTACAAAGGCCTTAATGACTAAGCTCAGTTGGCAGAGCAGAGCATCTGGAGGTTGTGGGTTCAAACCCCACTGGGACACTTTTTGATGAAATTTATTTTGTTCTGTGTAACTTTGGATCTGTCAGATAATCTAACAGAAATGTCTGTTAAATGCATTGTTACGGTTGTTTTGACGGCTACACCTACTAGCGCTAGGCCAGTTAACTAATCCGTCACTAAAGGTTGCTGCACTCACTTGACCAAATGAAATTGATTTTGTGCAAATTAGCGATAATAATAATAAATGGGAATAAAATGTGAAGTTGGAAAAAGATTCTCAGATCTGTTTTGTAGTTTTTAAATGATAAAGTTTGGTTTCAAGGTCTGTTGATTTCAATAGTAATCTCTATTTTACTCATCATTGGGATGGTGAAATTTATTTAAACTTTACACTCTGTTTTAATTGATAAAATGGAAACATTTCAGATAAAAACTCTAAATGAAATTAACATCTTTCTAAATATAATATGTATATTAATACCATTCAAAAGTATTTATCTATTCTCCTACAAATTTTGACAGAAACTGATATCCAGAACACACTGCTATCAGTCAATTGATCACAACAATGCATTGCAGTTGACCACAGCTTAATTGGGTTATAAATACAACTGGTGATCAGTGAAACTTGACTATGTCTTTTTATGGTCGGAAATTTTGTCCAGTTGCTTCCAAAGTAGTTTTGAGTTTCCTGCCTTATTGAAATACTATGTTAAAGTACAAATTGTTTTATGTTTAGTCAAATTAATGTGTGAATTACATACACAAATGAAAATCATTCAATTATTGACATTGTTGTGGATTCACATATTTTTTAGTTTCTATGACCTGCAGTGGTTGCCAAGAAATCATATGTGTTTTTAAAAGCTGAATCCTATGGTTTTAAACTTTTATTACCTAAAGATGATTTTTCAAAGCATAAGAAAATATTTTGCTTAATTTTCATAAAAACTTCACTTTTAAATTTTTTCCAGGCTTTTAACAGTAGGAAATTATGTCAGTGTTAAATTTATTTATTTATTTGGTTCTGACTGCTTGACTTCAATACTGACTATTTTTAAATATTTGCAGAGAAAAGATTTTTATTATCTGTTTTTGGTATAATATATGACTTTGGAAACATTTATCTCTGATTAGTGCACATAATCAAGTTATTTAATCATTTTATCATGTTCCATTGCATGTATGGATGATTGCTAGGCAGAAATGATTTTAGGCTTTGACAACTAGGCTGAACTTATAACTAAGTCCCACCTGTGACACAGGCCATTTACTAATCATAAATATCAGAAAGCGTATGAATTACTCATAGGTGCCTCATGGGGGAAATTGGAGCTGTGGTTGAGTTTCAACATTTATGCATGGTCACCTTTCTCCATTTAAATATTGAGTTGTGCATCCTCTTCACTCATACAAATCAATATTCGTGTCTGGTGACCTCTCTGCACTTAAACTTTAAGGCATAGTCCTTACATCTTTACAAACCAATATTCATGCATGGTGATCTTTCTGCACTTTAAGTTGGCGAAGAAATGTTCTAAAATGTTACTAGAGTTTTTCTACAATTATTCATTTTCTGCCAAATCTTCGCAAAATCTTGCCAGCATTGATAAGTATTACAGAAAAACTGGAATGTGACCTGAATTGATATTGGGCCACTTGACTACTTGACAGAGGAATAGTTAAAGACCATTTGCATGGATTTCATTCTGTGGCCTTTGTAAAAGACTGCATTTTTAAAGCTTTAGAATTTGAAGAACATAGATTAAAACACTTGCAGGAGCAGAAGCCTTTAGAATTTGTTGTAAATTCCTTTTGATTTAAAATGTTTTCGCCTTTAAGAATAAACCCTTTAGAATCAGACCTTTGTGTGTAATTTAAATGCATTCGCATTTTTCCCTTTTAGTTTTGAAATTGGTGGAATTCATCTAAATTAGACAAATGAATAGTGGAATCTACTATCTGAGAAAAGTAATTTTGTCATACATAGCGTCTTCAAATTTTATAAATAGTGTAAATTCATACATGTAGAGAGGACACTCATTTTTTGAGTATCCATGTAGAGTGCATTTTACCTATTCATGAACTGATCTTTTCATAGTGCAAATGAATATTTCACCTTTCTATGCACAGTCAACTCCACTATTCATGTGTACTCAGATGAATTAGTCTAATTCATCTAAATCATCAAGATCCAAAACCAAAAAAGGAAAAACATGATTGCATCAATTGGGAGCTACTATCATTGTACAAGGAAAAGTCCACTCTGCGCAACGATCTACAGTGTAAGTTAGATGGGACTATTTAGACTCGGATGGTTTGGATAAATAACTCGAATAGGATAAACAATAAAGATAGTTTGAGATTCAATTGATCCTTGCGGATTTATTGAATTGGATTATCACTCAGCATGATACTGATTGGATTTGGGGTGTCTAATTCTTAAATAAAATAAACTTGTTACCTGTCTAGTGTAGCAAAAACAGAATGTAAGCGCTCGAAAACGATGATCCAAACCACAGGGAGTTTGTCAACCGGCAAGCTGGGTCATTTGTCTTCTCCGGGAAGAAATCAACCATAGACTGGTACCACCTACCCTGAGGGAACAGCGCAAATTTCTGACTTAAATGACAATATCAGTAATTTCTGACTTTTTGCTTTCCATGTAAGT
>JBCAUG010731322.1:0-11977 GCA_038406175.1 Haplosyllis leylae | reverse complement strand
ACTCGTTCCCGGGGGGGGTACTCGGTCCCAGGGGGGTACTTGGTCCCTGGGGGGTACTCAGTCCTGGGGGGGTACTCAGTCCCAGGTGGGGGGGTGGGGGGGTACTCGGTCCCAGGGGGGGTACTCAGTCCCGGGGGGGTACTCGGTCCAGGGGGGGTACTCAGTCTGAGTACCCCCTCTGAAATTTTTTTTCGAAATTTTTTTTTTGAAATTTTGAAAATTTTTTTTGGAAAATTTTTTGAAATTTTGAAATTTTTTTTTTTGAATTTTTTTTTGGGGAACATGATTCCCCGGGGATAGGTCGGCTATGTCGCGGGCGGTATGCCTCTTGCGTTCACGCAGGAGGACTTTCTTGTTATTTTTTGAAATATATCAAACCAACTGCTCGTCAATATATAAGACACGGAATTTACAATTAAAGTCATCTTAACTCATCGCAATTTCTGTTCATAATTAGACATTTTCTTTTGCCGGTAGGCTACAACTAACTCCGGTAACGAGGAAAGGGAAGACAATAGGTCACGATGACACTCTGCCATTGTGCATCAGATCCACTCGTTCCATCGAGTAATCCAAATCCACATTTTCCCTCATTAGGATTAACTCCATGTTGTCCATTGTGTCATAATTACACCGGGTTTCTAATGTGATTGACCGTTCACACTGCCAATCTATTATGATTTAAGATCACACGAAGCTGCGTCACGTTACACAACCTCATCACTGCAGTTGCATCAATACCTGGGCAGAACAGCTTTGCACCTTGGATCGTTGTTTAAAACTTGTGGGTTCAAAAGTTTAATTGAAGCGCTATGGACTTTTCCCCAACTCTTACGCAATATTTTCCGCAAGTTATACACAGGCTTAAGCGAAGGTCGTCTCTTTGTCGAGAAGTTTTGAAGAGGAAAACATTCATATATGATCTCAAGACTGCAATGCACACTTTTGTTTCAAATATTTTTTTGAAATTCAAAAACAGCTTGATCTAATCGAAGAGTAAAGGACGTGAGGACAATTTATATCGTGAACCGTATCGAATCGGCCAAACCGGAGTGGCTCAGTCAGTAGGGCATCAGACACGTGCTGCGCAGCACACTTAATCCCCAGTTCGAGTCCCACCAATGCTTCTTACACATATGCATTTACATAGATCAAAAGTTCTCGACTGCAATACTGGCCATTAAGTGGTCAGCAGATGTCACACCATAGATGAATCAGAGGAATCCATCGTATGCAGGCAACAAAGGGCAGATCCACTCTGACTCTGAAACCCAGGGCAGACATCACCAGAAAAAGAGCTGCCACTTGTGTGAGAAATGAACTCACAACACTAACCATCACTGGTTAAGGAGGCCAATGGTCATCCAACTCTGCCAATCTGTCATACTTGCCAGTCTCAGATTGTAAAGCCCTTACAATATCATGCTTTATTAAATCTAGAAATGATCCTGAATTGAATCCAGAAATGATCCAAGTCCAAAAAAGTGAAGTGGAGCATAAAACAAAGTTCAGTTTAAGGATTTTCAATTCCATGCATGTCTGGGTGGCAGAGTGGAGTAAGCATCTGACATCTAACCAGTGATGGTCAGTGTTATGATTTCAAATCCCACTGGAGGCAACTTTATTTTTTGCTGAAAGTTTTTAAAACTCCTCAATGTCACAGAAATGTCAGAAATGCCAGATTTGTATTGAAAATGAAAACCTCCACATGATCAGTTTTGTTTCGGATGGAGGATAGATATGTTAATATCGTCTTATCTATGAACAATATAAAAATTGAAATGTCTACTGTCTGAAGAAACTACAGGATTGTACAAAGCCACAACAAATCGTACATGGCAGTACACCAATTTTGGTGTACTGGCAACTCAGAGTCACACATAGATGAGCAAATGAGAATGTTACACCCCATCAGATACAGGTACATTGTGTCCCAGTTAGTTATGGTCCCTGCTAACTAATGTATCAGCTAAGGAACCATACTACGATTGACTTCAGTTGGTCTGTATTAATCCAACATGGCAGCCAATGTAGGGAGGGGGTTGTTAATCTACTTTCCAACTTTTGTTCCTAAGTTAAAAAATGACAAAATCCCAAGTTTCCTATGTCTGGTGGGCGGATGGAAGGGGGAAGGGGTTGTTGGCCTGCTGTCCAACGTTTGTTCTTGAGTTCAAAAATGACAAAATCCCAAATTCCCTGTGTCCCGTCGGGAGAGGGGGGGTTGACCTATATTTTTGCAAGCACGAGGACCATCTTGAGCTCCAGTCCGGGGGCGTCACAATTGAAACCATCAGTCTTGAATAATGCGTGAGGGAAACGGCACAAATAAATGCCACATCAATACTCCCTCCATCCAGGCTTCATATCATCAAAAATGTTTCCATTCTTGTTCACCGCTGAGTTATCACATATTTTACCGGAAAAATTTAATAACCTCGACATGACCACTGCTTTCTTGCGTGACACTTCATTTTGAAGATGGGGAGAAAAATTACGCATTACGGATTTATTTAGTCGGGCATCCATGGGCGTTATCTCATTTAAAGCGCTGGCTTAAGCCGATTACATCTTTGATATTGTTATTAGTTCATCCTAATATTGCACAAGAGTGTTGTGAAGGACCCCTAGGCCAGCTTGAAATTATACCGAAGGCTTAATCCGCATTGCGTGGCCAATTGGAAAGTGACGTAACTGAGTTTGCGCTTCTAATTTTGACGCAAGTCCGTTCAATAAGCCACGGGTGGACAAGGGGTCATGGCTTGGGGCATACACATACAGTATTTGCCTTAATTATTTATAATTTCTTCTTGCACAAGGTTGCGAACGGGAACAATTGACCACTGAATCAACATGGTCTGACCGAAGTTTATCATTTAACACACGTCCAAAATTGCATTCTCTCCTTAATTTTGATATTGGTTATTCCACAATTATGTTCCTCCTATTTTGTATTATTTCTGGAAGTGAAGAAACTTTTCTTCTTAAAAAGTAAAGCAGGAGGGGGATGGGTGCTGATACCCCTGTGTTGAAACCCTCGGTTTCAAAGCCACGGTGGATCCTTACATGCTTTATTACCTGCGCATGCTGGACTCCTCAGATTTACCTGTTGGTGGCCAGCATATTTCGTTTATGCCAACCATCGTGCCCACTTCCTTATTCAAGCAGCAGTGGGACTTGAACCCATTAACATAGTGTACATTATTGCTGATCTGCACTTGTTAGAACCTTCCAAGTGAGGAAACTCGTCAATTTTAAAAAGGTGCATGAATGTGACAAAATCGTTAGTAACCAAATACTCAAAGAAGAAAAGGCTAAGTTTTATATTTGTGATTTTAACTTACGAAATGTTATAAAGTCAATAACTAAATCTGCCACCAAATTAAAACGTATATACTGAAATGTCAATCCCTACACGTGCTGATCACATCAGATTGTACAATCTGGTGCTTGCAAAACAAGTATTATGCAGGATCTCAAATGCTAAATAAGTAAAATAATTACTTGACTGCTGTTTGTTCAATATTTTATTTGCAGTATATTCACATGACAGCTTTCAACAGCCTGAGATACCTTCTGCATTAATGCAGAATATTTCTGCCTCATTGTTGGCAGAGACCAGTCACCTTTGTGGTTGGATTTGCCTGTATTTGTTCAGGCAAATTCAAGCAAAGTTTCGGAAGGTGAATGGCAGGTAAAACAAAACAATATTTTATATTGGTATCGAGATCCGGGTCATGCCACACCAAAGCAATGTGGCAAATGTAGTACCATTTGCCACATGTGATGTAAACAATGTCAAACATTTTTCAAGGATGTTATGTATTTCTATTTCGACTTGAAATTTGATGTAAAAATGCTATGAAATATTTGCTTTTTACTGTTTGGTTGTTTCTTATCTGTAGAACCTCCATGAGGAAGGATCAGTGAAGTACCTTCGCTCCATAATATTCTCATTGCAAAAATGCGTATTTTCAAAAAGCCAATTACACGTACCAATTCCAAATCACATTTGTGCGACAAAATATTGCTTTGTAATGAACAAGTTGTGTTTTTCTTAATTACTGAATTTTTCATTGTCTGAATAGTGATATAAACATACTATTGGTTTCGCCGCACAGTTAATCCAGAAACTCTCTCCCAATGACGAAGTCGGAGTAAACTGGGGGATTTACACTTTTGACCCAAGTTGTAATGGATCTGTGATTTAGTGCAACTTGGGAGTGAAAATGTCATTAGTGGCTTTAACAAAAGCTGTGTAGTGTCCAGCACATTAGAGTCAGGAATCTTACAGGAGCACAGCTGAGATTACAATAACAATAATTAATAGCTAATTAGTGCAAGCCTCTTTCTTAAGAGAAACCATATAAGAGACTGCCGGGCAAATTCGCGCTGGGGTTTGATTGTTGTGCGGGAAGTAAACAACTTAGTGGTTAGTAGTTACCTCTGTGGTGTGTGGTATGATGGTGTGTGATGTTTGTGTGCGTGCGTGCGTGCAAGGACCTGTCTCAATTTGGTGATATATTCATTCCCAAATGTTGCGTGATAGTGCAAACAAAAATAATCAGAGAACCGGCAATTTTGGGCTGCGCACATTTTTACCTGTTACACGACGGTTAAGATTTTGCACAAGAACATTTATCAATAAAATTTGATTTGAAACAAAAGTCTGAGTGTTGATGATGAGTAGTGGGAGAGGGCGCCCCTGGGACCTGCCACTAGACACTCCATATGCTTATGTATTATTACACAGGCCACGCATAATACGCCTTCAATGTTACACAAAGGTCGGCAAGCGGACATCACAACTACAAGGCCACGAGTCTACAATTATTTGGTTCACAAGGATGTCACTTCATTTTCCACCACACAGCTTCACATAGATATTCCTATTCATTCACCAGTGTCTTTATGAGTACTAAAGAAAACACAAATTTGACAAATTTTCGAACGCCAAAGCAACAGTAGTTTGGTACTGGGCATGTTTACACTGAGAAAAGGTAATCTCAGGGCAAAACATTTATTTTGTAACATTACCGTGGTACCACAATTTTCAGGGATTCCTGGCCAGTTTTCGCACATCTTCTCAGTGGCAAACGTGCCCAAAGGTCCATGGAAATTGCTTATTTACAGTGTATAAACCGAAATGTGGATGATGCTAAGATATGGTTGGTTGATTTCAATCTCCTGCTTGAATTGGATTATTGAGACAAAAAGTTCCAAAAAACTTGTTTCGGACACACATACCAATTTTGGTGTGGAGCACTACAGTCAGAATTTATGACCAAAATGATCCATTTTAAGGTCAATTTGGATTTGGAAATAAAATGAACCGATATATGACAATATGGACCAAGAGGTTAAACAGACCCATTCCTTTAGGTCTGTAGTCCATTGGATCCTGATGGTCCGTATTGTCATATCTGGCCCATTTATTTTCACAATTGACTGTAAAAATGAAATTATTTTGGTTATTTGGTATGCCAAACTTTAGAAAGAGATGACAGTCATATTTATTGGAGAATGACGCACAGAAACATAAAAGTTAAATCAACCACCTGGTCAATTTAATCAAAAATTGACCTACTTTGAGCCATTCAAATTCCTATATTGGGAGATATGCCACAGTAATAAGCGTCACACATGAGAATATCTTTGAATGTGGTGTGAAGTAAAAATGCTTAGACCTACAAGTGAAGAATAATTATATGGAAAGTGTCTTTCTTTGGAAGCATGGAAATGGGAATTTTTTGGAGATGAAACAACAATTGAATACAATTTTACTCCACTCCACATTCAAAGATAGTCTCGCGCTGCGTTCTTTCCTGGGAAAAATAATTTCAGGATAAATTATACACTTCCTGTCTAACATTATTCACTAAGAGCAACAGGAAACTTCTTTGTTTACAGGCAATGTGAAATAGATGAAAAGTCTTCCCAAGACTAACAAAGGCTCCGTTAGCAAAATAGGATGCGAAAAATGAAATTTTCATTTTCTCTTGGAAACTCTCCACAAGTTTGTGAAACAAAGAATTGATAAAGGTCCCATGGCACTAGTACCCGAAGAGAGCATTAGATGTGGGGAAGGTCAGTGGTAGTTCACAGGCACAAACACACAAGTAGAGGGATTGCATAAACTAATATCATTGAGAGAATTAGGCCATTCTACATCTATCAGTGACTAATGTGCAATGTTACCGAACTTTGTTTACGTAACGAGAAAAGTTGTGAACTTTCATGTTGCTTGCGGCACAGGCTGCGGAAGGGTACTTCGCACAAAATTTTTATTCTGACTAGTTAAAAAGAATTAATGTCTAATCAAATGTGGCGACAAGAACTTAATTTGTTACAGCCTGTTCAGTAAGCCATTCCCTTTTCAACACAACTAAGAATTTGGCGATTAACTGCAACCAGGAAAACAGATTGATAAATTTATGGGAAGAAACAAAATGTAGTTTCTTTCGAATAAACTGATTATGGGCATCTACAGATCAAAGCATTTGACAGAACCAACCAGAAAAACATTTTGTTCACAAACGTAAGAATTCCTCTTTATCTTCTCCATTGTTAACGTGATGTAACGAAACAACGATCCACGAACATAATGGAGACAACAAATGTAGAGATTCAGGAACATTGTTACTTTTGTTCTTACACATTGCTTTCATCCACAGTTGCAGCACTTTACGTACAACAACATGACCCAATTGATACATTGACTCAGGAAATTATGTTGAGATAATAGGCTCAAGAGAATAACGATTAACGCACAATATATAATTCAACATCGAGCTAAAAATTCATAGAAACCGATCTGAGATGCTCAAATAGCAAATTATTGTTTCTGGGCAATGATAATTTGTAAATTTATTGGTACAATCTTATTAAAAGGAACAAATTTTGACACAAAACAATTTCTTCTCCATTTAGAGAATCTACGTTAACAATGAAAATACTAATATAACTAATATTAAAGACACCACTTTAATTGGTTAACACAAGGATTTGCGCAAGTGAAGATCCAAAACGTATCTCCACGAAAATTTCGAACGTAATGTTTTCGTTTACGAAGCATTCGAACTTAAAACATTCCTTTAAACTGATATGATTTCACTATCTAGTGTTTCGAACTGTTAGAAAGATGTATTGCAAGAAGAAATCTTGAACTCTGTAAAACAGATAATATAGTTTGGTGAGGTTTATGCGAATCTATCCAAGAGAGTACTCATTTTTGAAAGGTATTCTTATGATACTAAATTTCTAAATGTGAAATCAATCATCATTTGCTTCAAGTCCTTAGAGCACCCACTGCAATGACTCCAGATATTACCAAATATTTCGTCGGCGGGAGGTCAATGCGAATCTCTTCCCGAGATCCGTAATTTTACGAATCATCCAATCCTCCCAGGTTCACGAACAGTTAATTTGTTTGTGTCAGTTTGATAACATTAATGTGTGTCATATATCAACTGATCACGATGACACATCAGATGTAAATCTAATTCGTTTCGTTCATTGACTACTTTGTGCAATAATACACAGCCAACATTACTTAAATTGCACATGTCAACCAAAGGTTACTGACAAATACATACGGACATATAATCGTAGTGATATTATCTTTGAGTTAGATGACTTACGATTCTTACAACATTCAAAATAATATCATTTCAAGCTGACACAGGTCTGTTTTTTGAAGGCCATTCCAACTAATTTGCCAGTTTATTCAATAGAAAAGATAAAACAAATTGTTATTGTTTTTCCACTGCACGATCAGTGCCCAACAAGAAATTCTCCAAAGAAAATTCTCGTCGTCCTGTCAAATATTGATGTATGGGCACTACACAAACTTACATAAGCATCGAAAGAAACGAAGAGTTCAAACCAAAGTTCAATGGACATTCCTAGAAGTGTTGATGACATTTTAAGTGGCAATCTTCGCCTTTCATCAGTTAGTAGCCTAATGTTCCATAATGTTGCCTGCAGGAGTCCCATAAGGAGCTCTTACGTAACTGTGTAATGCAGCTTTGCACGGATAGGAGGCCTTGGGCAATGGGCTGCATAAGGAAGTGCAGGACCTGGGAGATTAAACCAGTTTGTCCAAATGAATGCCTTTAAGAACATGCTGCAGCACAATAATGAAGATGTGGCGATGTTGGGATTAAGGCCAGATAATAAAGTTTTAGTTACTAAAACAATCTGTTGAATTTACCTCTGCATCGAACAAACAATTGAATCATTTTACTATGGCAATAACATATTTTACTGGTAATCTGAAAAATAATCTTAAAATCCGTTTTTATTTCCTGAGTTGTTCAACGGTTACTTCACAAAAAATTGTTGTATTATGCCAACAAAATCCCTGAACTTCTGAACGTAAGTACAAAAAACTCACAATCTGATTGTTAGTCTCCGCAAGGAGCCAATCTGTGATGCACTCATTCACAACCGAGTTAAAAAAAAAATCCCCAATTCCCTTCGTCTGGGGTGGGAGGTGGTGGGCGGTAGGGAGGGTTGGTGTTGGTCTGCTTTCCAACTTTTGTTGATGAGTTCAAAAATGACTAAATCCCAAATTCTCTTTGTCCGATGGGGAGGAAGGGGGGGGGTGTGATCTACAGTGGAGCCTGCTGTGCACCGGTAGATTACCGTCTCGTTTCGATATTACAGAGTTCAACTGTTACAGCAATAAGAAACGGCAAAGGAGCCAACGATGATCTTCATTAATCTCAACAAAATTCAAATAACTGAAGTGAACCAAAACATGAAGGGAACGCGTATTTGCATCATTAATAAGCATTATGAGAAAATTTCGTGACAACATCTTGAGTATTGAAGCCGCGTTACATCTTGCTGGTACCACGATGCCCTGGGGAGTTTAAGCCTCAGAGAAGCTCGGAAACATTGAAGCTGTCTTACGTAACCAAACATTGCATCTCTGAAGCCGTCGAGTTTTAATTAGAAGTGTCTGCAAACTGTTGGAGCACACAACACATTTTAGGTGGTTAACTATTAAATTAAGATGAGTTTAATGTATATTTAATGCCACAGATTATTTTAGAGAATAACCGGTACAGATCTATTTGATATACGTAGGTGTGCCTTATGTCAAAGGCACTTTGCGACTGTTGATGCGACTGTTGATGTAAACTTTAACAGGGGTCATTTAATGTTTGAATGGACAATTACATGTGTAGGATGAGATAGCCGTTCAAATTTAAATTGGAAGTCTATTATCTTTTCAAATGTATGAAGGTTATAAAAGGTTTAAACTTCATCTTTTTATGACAGTTTTCTCAACGGCTACCTTGGAAGGGTTTGATTGTATGAAGAGAATTTTACTTTTTAATCACATTTGTGTTTGGTAAAGTATGAAACAAAACAACCAGAATACGTTTAGAATTCAAACACATTCGTAAACGCAATGTCTTCATCGCAGTGATATCGTAAGAAGAATGTTTGACTGCCAAAGCGTCCAAAGTGAGTGTTCCTTCAAATACATCTATAAGAAATTACTCAAGATGTGCTTTAAAGCGCGTTACAAATCAAGTATAAAGTGGACTGAGAAATTATATTCCAGAATATTTTCCGTTTGTTACGTCACTTGACGTAATTGACGGTTTTAACAGTTTGCGTCTCTGCAATTATGAGTAATATGCCATAATTTGAGAACTAATTTCAAAGGTTGGTGGGTCTAGAAAGGGAAATGATTACCGTTCAAAGGAAATTAACGCATTCTTACCTGGGAATAATAAGTAGAAAAGGGGAAGTCTTATGGGATAATAACATAATTGAACCTTCACTTTGATGATAAAATATTCATTAACGTAAGAAGAAAATACAAAATCACTATTCGTTAGAAATGAAACTACGCTTTCGTTTCTCCTTTTCAATGTCGTATGATGGCAGATGATGAGTTCAGTGAAGAAATCAAGGCGAAAACTTCAAATTGTTTAACTTCAACTTCGAGTGGAGCTATTTTGCACCATTTATGTGACTCCGGGAAGTGAAAATACGCTTTTGTTTCTCCTTTTCAATGCCATATCTTCGCCCTGGACCCCTTCAATTAAGACTCAATCACTCTGCAGATAGTTAAGCATTTGTGCGTAATGTTACAGTACGGAAAACGAAGACTTTTCTTGTGCAGCAAGTGGAATAATGAAATAATTGTGCAAGTTTGAATTTTACGGAATCTTGCTTAATACTAGGACATACTATCGTTCCTTATGGATATTTCATTTATCTCATTTAATCGAGGCATTTAAAAAGTTGTCTTCGAAATCTCAATTGATATTTATCTTATTTATAGGTAGAAAAATAAATTGTTGGTTGCTTTTTAAAAACTAAAAAACTCTTCTCCATCATCAACTGTTTTTGTTTAGTTCACCCCAAATCTTTCCAGAGTCTCACACAACCGCCCTCCCCCTTCCCCTCCTACCCCCGAATTGAAATTGTGATTTAGGGCTTAGGGTCTTTTGAACAAGGCAACAAAAGTAGGAAACCCTGCAAACCACCCCCCCCCCAATATGGGACTTTGAATTTTTACCAGTTTTGGACTAAGGAACAAAAGTTGGACCCCCTCCCCTGCACACGTATTATATTGCGGAGACTATGCTGTGTACCGGTAGGTTACCCTCTAGTTTACCCCCTCCCCTGCACACGTATTATATTGCCACTTTCTTGGGAGGTTGTATTTCCAGGACTTCATACATGTATTTTCTGGACGCCGAGTCAACAGATAATCAAACCTTTTTATTCTTTTTATACTCAGTCCATCGCTCCTAGAACAAAACTGAACATATATGTATTCTTAAAAGGCACAAACCAGTTCCACCAAATAAAATGGTGTAAAATTGGAGAGTCATTGGGAATCATTACAGATTTAAGTTCTTGTATATTTTTACAGATTAAAAATTATTATATCACTCACTACAGTTAGTTTGAACGTTTCTTGCATGCACATAGAGAATCAAATTCTCTTCAAATTCCTATCTAAACCCGTTCATCAACAAATAAAATTCACGCAACAATTACATCTCACAGAAAATATTACATTTTGCCTTAAGTTGTGCAGTGAAGTAGAATGATACAATTACTTGGTATGCCGTTGCCGAAGGGTCAGATGTTGGTAACTTACATCATAATGCACAGTCCATTTATTTTATTTCTTAAGGAGACGCCAAGGGTTAACATAGAGTTTTGTTCAATATGGAAATGAAGTTATGTCATTTGATGGATAAAATTTGAACCTTTGGTAACCTCTTTTGAAAATTTGAATGTTCATATGTGTGTTACACATTCAAGAGTCACTTCAGATGAAAGCAAAAACCAACATGTTCATGCAGCATACATAGAGTCTATCAGAAGTTGCAGATAAAAAAATCATACCTTTAAGTGGTTGATCAGTGCAGCAAGAAAATCAAGTGCAGAAAATTTTGTGGTGCAAGCCGAAAAGCTTTGAAACTGAGGACAAACGCCACAAAAAACCAACTTGGCAACTGCACGAGTCACCAAAAATATGGATTCAAAAACTTACACGTCAAATATTTTTGGATCGCAAATGATTGTCTTCAAATAGAGAAATCTATGTCACACAGACCAAGTTATTCTGTTCTGATTGATCAATTTCCAATTCCCCTTGCACATAAATTTATATGCCACTGCTTTGACTTGAAATTAACTTCCTCTCAGAACTCCATGCTGTCAATTAACACGGGGAGATTGAGCTAATGTTATCACATATTGCTGAGTATCCCACGCATTCGACTGGAATAACACGCACAATTTGCCCAGTTAATGTCCAATCGTTTGGAATAATAACCTTCTGCTCTGAATTACATAATAGTTGCTTTCAAAGACCAAAACAAAAGATGAAATGAGGTACTGTTCCTAACGGGCTAGAGATTTCATTAGTCTCCGCAAGGAGACTATCTGTGATGCACTCACTACTACTGGGTGGATATTTTTTTGGTCAAATTTTACC
>JBCAUG010731311.1:0-11977 GCA_038406175.1 Haplosyllis leylae | reverse complement strand
TTTGATGCAAAGAAATCTACTCGTTGTAGGCGGGTGCTCGTTGTAACCGAACTCGTTGTAAGCGGGACCCAGTGTAAATATTGTAATATGCAATAAATAAATATGACTCAAAACAGATGCCAGAAGGTCTAGATTTAGAGCAACAAGATATTAGAACAAAATTGTCACATGGTAATCACCAACTTATACAGAAAAACAGAAGTATTGAAATATTGTCAATTAAAAGACACCAATACCATGTTTTTAATTCAGTGACTTATTTAGATCATAAGATTGGACTAATTTATTATAGCTATATAAAAAGCATATTCAAAGAAACTATGAATATCCAGTGACACAGGACTAATTTATTATAGCTATATAAAAAGCATATTCAAAGAAACTATGAATATCCAGTGACACAGTACAAAACCTATCTACATATAGGTTTAATTAATGTTATCAACAACACAATGGTTATAATAACCTCTTAAAAGCATAGATTAAGAAAACTCCACAAAAACTCAAAAAGTACTTTCAAAAGAACACAATTTAAGTATTAGAATTTGAATATTAAACAAATTCATGTTCACAAAACGTCTCCATAATCTGTAGAACACCCAAGTGATTAATTTTATCAGTGCTACACATGTGCTACACCCTACAACTTTTTTGAACCTGTTTAAATAAACTTTGGTGCTGTTTTTGTGATAAACTAAAGGAATAAATAAAAAAATGGTTTCCCCCCTCCCCCAAGTGGTCAAATAGTATGTTGGCACTCCTCCGGGGTTGGTGCCCCCTGGGAAATCCTGGATCCGCCACTGTCCCTGATTTATAGTAAAATCTGCAGGGCCCTGGTTCAAAGAGTAAATTTTCTTTGTCGGATGAACCAAAAAAATGAATGTTTTCAACCAGCTAAACATTCTTGTACTGCTTCAGTGGAACGACGATCATGAATTGATAGCTATAATTTTACCTCCATTTTTTGCAGTATAGGCGATTCACCGGAGTTTGGTCAACAGCCTCCAGGTCCAGAAGAACACCCACCAGGAGGCTTCTATTTCAACGGAAGTTTTCCAAATCACGGGGATCCGAATTTCCGTTTTGGCTTTACGCCCGACCCAGGCTTCGGACCTCCCAACCATGACGATGACGACAACGATGATGATGGTAGTGGTAATGGTGGACGTCAAATGCCGTCTTTTGGGGGTAGTGAACCTTTTGACATGATGAGACATTTTGAAGAAGTTTTCCGCAGTTTTGACGAGATGTTTCGAGGTTTTGGTATGGCGGACTTCCCACCACCCTGTAAGTAGTTCCAAGTATATTTAGTGCATGCTATACGAAGGCAACGTCATGCTTTTGTCAAACTTTAAAGCAATAACATTGACAACTAAAAATGCGTACCTAGTGAGTCTTGGGAGGCCAAACTTTAATCATTCAAGTACTTAAAAACAGCGTGGTGAATCTTTTTCAAACTTTGCCAATATATTTCTATTATCATTGTCGACAATTTGAGCAATGATTAGCTCTCGAATGAAAATTCGAGAGATTAAGTGATCCTCGTGATAAAATAGTGCTATTTTCTGTACAAAAATTTAGCGTCATAATCTGGCGTCGTGACGTCATTCGAGAGCTTGGAAACCGTTGCCATGCAGGGTTACTTATTGATTTCATTCGTCAAGTGACTACAGCAACCCTAAAATGAGACATTACGTCAACAATAGTTTCCTCGACACATGGTGTTTTTGAAACTACGAACATTACAAAAGCATATTGTGCATCTTAAATGTCAGTGCATTGTTGGTCAATACACAGACATAACTAGCATATTGTATTACTTACGGATAAAGAGAACTTTGTCATGCGTATTTCCCGATTTTCTTTCAGTTCGTAATTTGCTTTTTCTTGTGATGGCTAATATGACGTGCCGAAAAGTGGATGAAAATTTCTTCAACCTTCTGTGGTGCCATAAGCATTTTCTCCATGGCCCTTGAAATGTTCATGACTTCCAATAAGAACAGACTTCTCAAAATGTTTCATCTACAGCTGCAAAAGCAATCGCAGTGGAAGTTCCTCAAATTCTCTTTAATATTATTAGTTGGTGAAATGTTGGGCAGGAGAAGAATTTTGCCCTGTGTTATGCTGATTTGTTTGTGCTCAGTTTAATTTGAAACGGTCTTCAGCACCATTGCTGGATGGTGATTCACGTTTCACCGGATTGCTCAAATTGTCATTGATAATTCTATTGCCTTTGATGCACAGCTGCATTCAGCAACCAAAATATTGGTTATGTTTATTTACACATAGTGCAACGAGAAGGGATGTTTAGTTATTGATGGATTGTTTCTCTTCTCTTGCAGACAAATATGTCTAGTATTTCAGCCTTCCTTTTTCTTTTATTTATCTCATTTACACTAACGCACCACTAGCTTTTCTTGTATTTCATTAAGTTTTATTTATGACAGTGTTGGGAAGACAAACTTTGCTTTTTAGTCCCACCACTGCAGTCAATAGGACATAATCTAATCAGCACAGTGTCCTGAGTGGTGGATTCAGGAGCAAGGGGCTCATTTGCAAAATGTGAATTCAAATGAAGATGTATAAGACTAACTAAACTGCAAACATACTAATTTTGTCAATTTCAAATAAATTTGAGAAGTGAGTAAAAAGTTCCTGGAAGTTGGTGAATGTATATTTGAGCACTAAAACCATAAAATATCCACAAAAATGTGAAACAATGAGAAAATGTTATTTTGAGGAAAATAGTTTTATGTGCTTTGCTTTTATGAGAATTTTGACACAAGAAAACCTTAAATGTGCCCCAATTCCACAAATCCTCTCTTCACTTGCACCTAATTGTTATGCATCCTTGGCAATTATAGCCATGAACATCTCTGGACCCTTCTTTCCACCCTGTTTCTGCTGCTGACACCGGCCTGTGTATGTTTGTAAGTATGTATGGTTTCATGATCACTTTTGCTGTCTGTGTCACCTGGCTATAACTTCTAAGCATCACAGTTTGTGATGTTGATTGTTAGATCACACTTTTAATATTTCTTGTCAACAACAAAGTCAATAGTATTTCATGTTTCAGGACAACCAAGTTTCAATTGTTTGCCAAGATGTTGTGTTAAATGTCATGATATCAAATTTTAAGCTTAACTTTGCATATCTTACCTCAGTATTACTTGACTTCATAATTTAACTTGTTAAATTACACTAAGATGTCTTACCTAAGGTAACTTAACCATTTTGGTGTAAATTAACCTCACTTAGCTTAACATAATCTTTCCGGTGTCAATTAACTTATTATAACTTAGCTCAGTATTACTTTACTCTATCATTAAACTTTTGTAAATTTACACTAGGATGTCTTCCTAACTTAGTGCAACTGTCTTCCTAACTTAGTGAAACTTAACCCTTTTGGTACAAATTACCTTAACTTAGCATGACCTAACCTTTTTGGCATAAATTAACTTTGTGTAACTTGACTAAGCATAACTTCACTTGACATAGAAAAGCTTAGTGCACAGAATTTATGATAAATAATCTTAGTGTAACTTACCTTAATGTAACTTAATGTAATATAACTTGATTTGGAAGACTTCATTTTGTATAACTTAGCTTGGAGAATTTAATATGACCTAGTGCAACTTAACTTCACATAGATAACTTAGCATATCTTAACTTGACTTAGTGTGACTTAACCTAACTTAGTATAAATTAGCGCAACTTAGTATAACTTAATTTTTGCACATGAGTGTTCAATAAGAGTTGACTGTTGCTATTTTGTCAGTGAACACATTACTTTGACTTGACGCCAAGGTCCCAAAGAACTACCTTAAAGCACCTGAGCACTGCACATGGCTATTTTGCTTTTTCGTACACCCTGGGAATTTCTCGGATGATAAGTAGGTTACTTTACATTATTCTACCAAATTTAGCACCTACCAGTGTTCAGTGCCAAAGATTTCGATCTCTGGCCTTGGCATGCAACCAAAAGGCCCAGAGCTTCTGCTCACATACACCTGCCTGAAGCTTAAAGGCCGAGGGTTAAGCTGAAACATAGGTAAAGGTGAGCTGTCCAAACTGCAAGAATTCTATCAGGTTTTCAAGCTACGAGTTATCTTTACAATAGGTTTTTGTAAATAATCTCAACAGGAATTGTTCTATTTGGCTTACAATCAAATACTTAGGTAGGTAAAGTAAGTAAACCCGGTTAAAACCATTTGAAAAATGGCACATAAAATGTAAAGGTGCCACAAAGACTACTCATTGACGACGTATACATGTGACCAAACCGGCAATGTATTCCATTGTAGCAGGTGTATTGTGAACGTGTTGAATTGTTTCAGCGGTATTTGATCTTCCTGCACATTCCAGACACTTCTTAATCCGAAATGATTTGCTACAGATTGAGGTTGCGCATGCCAATTGTAACCGATCTGATTGATTTTCATTGAATACTAGGGTATTCAGTTCTGCCCTCCAATTCTCAGTATGTGTTGGCTGCTTCTATGTATGAGCACTGCCTCCGCCTCTAATACAGTCAGTGGCAAGCTTCGGGCATTCCCATCAAATATCAAATGAAGTTTTTTGTTCTCCGGTTGCGGGGGGTGGGGTAAACCATCCAACTCAAAATTGAAGTCTTTCGTGAAAAGGTTTCATTTTTACAATTATCTTGAGAAGGTAAATTACGAATCAAAAGGAGTCGAGTGAGTTGAATACCCCAACTGCTGCTCTCTGTTTGCAGCTGTTCCATTTGTGCAGCCTTCACCCCCTGCGCAACCTGGGTCACTACGAGATCACATGCTGAAGGAGCCTGATTCCATCAGGCCCAACCAGGACGAGTGCAAACCGGATACACAACTCCAGATTCCTTCCTCCGATTCTTCCAGATTACATCCGGATTTACGAGGAGACAGTCAAAATCCAGAACAACAGTTGCCTTCAATAGTAAGTAGACTCCCTGTACATTTGTCTCGACTAATATTAAATGTTAATACTATGTTTGCTCAGTGTATAACGTACAATAAAAAACAAACCAGCTGAAAGGTCAATTGGGTTGGGTGTATCTGTGATCAATAAAACCGGTCATAGCTCATAGTTTGTGTACGGAAAAAAACTTTTCGGATATTGTGGTCATAAAAAGGGGAGAAACTTACTTGGAAAGCCGTATAATTTCCCAGTTAGCTTAGTTTTTGCATTGAAACAATAAACTTTGTGTAAAAATGTAGAGAATGAATATGAATGGGTTTTTTCCTGTGCCCATTGTCGGTGTTAATGATGTGTAAGAGTAACTGTAGGTTTTGTATGTATGAAAGCCATGCATGATCAGTGAATTATTGCAATCGCTCAACCTTGACCTTAGTGCTGATAAATTTCAAATTCAAACTCGTGTTTTACGTCCCTAATATCAAAGTCTGGCCAAGTCTATTAGGCCTTGTGAGACTTTAATACAGTATCTATCTTCTTCTTATATTTTTTAGCATTAATAATGTATTGTTTGGTACCAGTGATTGTTGCATAAGCGGGGAAGATATTTTGAGTATCCGACAACCTGATGCAATCTCTGAAGTATCGCATCAATACTTTGACTATCTAATGTTACTATTGCTCTACAGATTCCCACTAGACCTCGCACTCGCAGTAAGGTCAAGTTAAGTGAGCAGAATGTTACGTAAATATTTACCTGTATGACCTAAGAGAAAAAATATTTTCACAGGAATCCCATTTTTATCTGCAAGAAGTAATACAATCAAGATAGGTTTCTCTGAGTTATTTAGGTTTGTAGGTGTGAGCATTGAGGTGTATAACAAACCTATGAAAACTGACAAATAATATTCAAATCTCTGATTTATCCATCGGTATTGAACTTACTTTTTGACTCAGTGCCAATATACCTTCTTGACTGTTTGAAGTAAGTTCGGAATTTTTACACACTTGGTATATAACAACCAATAAAATTGTGAGAAAGCACCCAGATATGCGATTATGTCCTGGGCTCATCAATGATACTTTACAGGAAGTGCTTAAATACACTTGTCATGCCTAATTTTTACAATGACCGTCATCGTTACTTAACAACTTTGCTATAAACGGCTTACTTGTGGAGGATGGAGACATTGTGCTTATGCTTCTGGCATGCCTAGGACAAATGAAATTGGTGCTCTTACGGGAACTTTGCAATCGGCAACATTCAGAAAGTACAATTGCAATTTTCTTTCCCAGCCTAAAATTTCGTTGTTGTGTGCAGATGGATCTCTAAGGCTGTCAGTTCTCTGTAAATGTCGTACCAGCAATGTCACTACCCTTCCAGCTTGTGAATGGACGGGTTCATCTGGTAGTTTTTAAGGGACAAACCAGACGTAGTGAGTCCAGTTAGAGATCAGCGACAAAATGCACCGCCAAGTACGCAAAATCTTGAAACAGTGTCAGGGTTCATTGACCGTGTTCAACCTTCAGTTCTTAAAAAAAAAAAATTGCGTCGCAAAAGAATTGCGGAGATGCGTCTGGCGCGCCCGAAGTGCTTCGTAAAACACTGAATAATCGAATACAAGTGAATGGTGCTATGTTGTGAACACATGTTCGTTATGTTAATGGAAATGCCTCGAGGTGTTCTCAGAAAGAAATACCATGGTTACATGCTGACTATCTATTGTACATTGCAGTGAAGAGTACGGTAATAGTCACATATAAACAGAAAATTATCCTTTCACGCTGATTCACAAAAATTTAGGAGTTAATTTACACAGTGACAGATCGAAGATTTCTCGGAGGATGGGGAGGGACGCTGGGACCGCAGGGCGAGAGGATGATCCCAAGTTTAGATCCTCACCCACAAAAAATACCTGTTCCATTGTCTATTGCTTTCATTGTGGAACACTTTGCTAAAACCATACATTACGCATTTGATGTGTAATTTTATGATCCACTTTTTAAAATTTGTCTTGGGCGGAACGTACGTTTTTAGAGGATCATTATATCAGGCAAGGATGCCTTTTAAGGACGGTTAAAATGTATGATGAGGAATTAGGGGTAATGGGTTTTTTTAGAGGGGAGGGGGTGTTTACTAAATACAGTATTATACTTAAGTAGATTGTTGCATTCAAAATGTTATATTTTAAGACGTAGTAGTTATCCTAGAGAAAGGTTCTTGAAGGTAGAAAAAATTCCTCAGTTTCTAATTGCAGGAAGTAGAAAGAAATTACTCTTGTCGAAAAACAAGATAGATTGGTTCCGTGCTGGGTGCCTGTGCCAACAGAATAATTTACCTGCAAGTTTTCCATTTTTCAAATCATTGAAGAATCTAGATGGATGCAAATTCCTAGACTTTTCGATTGAAATAACTTCTGTGAGCTACCAATGAAATGATGATGAAAAACAGTTGTTATTGACGTTAAAAGATGAATTCCAGACTTTTATCTTCAGTTATCTTCAGTTTAGAGAAATAAAGCATTCCGTTTCCTTTGTTATTTGTTCAACTGAAAATATAAAGCATCATTATTTTTGCCCCTCACACTGAAGGTAAAGAAATATCGAGAACTGCAGATAAAGGTGAATGTAAACAATGGTCTTCTTCCCATTCAAATACAGGAAATAAATTGTCAAGATGCGATCACATTATTCACTTATTTGATATTTGTCGTCCTCCTTTGCAGAATCAATTGCGGTTATGACATGACTACTTTTGAACAGTAATGTTGCCCATATTCTTGTATGGAAACACTTTTATTGACAAATCGGTGATTTTTTTCCTTTCTACGATTGGCAAAACAACTAAACATTCCCCAAAACCGTGTAAAGTGGTGCAATGCAACAGTAGGTGTAAAATAGCTGCTCGTATTTACATACATCATTGTCCGTAACGTTTTATGAACCCAAACAAAGCACTGAGCAATGCTGCAATTCACTGAAGTATTTAGTAACTTTAGTAACTCCAGTGGAACGACTTCACTTAGCCGCATACTTCATAGAATGGCTGGGCCTTTTGAACCCAAGACTTCATTCAGCCAAATGACATCACCCACCAACTCCCCTTCCTTTTTCTTTTGTGTCGGTGACATGACAGGGAGAATACTGAAATACTGCAGCAAAGGTTGCAGTGATTATCCAGCACCAGAGGACATGATGCCCCCCTCCATAGTGAAGAGCTCCAGGCTATAAAATACATAGTTAAAGTGTTAATGCAACTGATATTCAAAAAATATAGAGAAGGCAATTTAAGCAAATTCATATGACTTGGGAAGGGGTATTTTTTTTGCTAATTTTGTAAGCAAATCATATTTTAAATACTGAATATCTCACCTCAATTAACACACACAACCTCTTTAAATAAATAGTTTTTGGATAGATGGTACTTATTAGATCAGCTATTGAAAAAAAAATGTACTTGTGCATGCCTTTGGTTGAGGATTAGAGATACTCATAAAATGGACAAATGGATTTTTAATTCCACTCATCCACGTACAAATCCAATGTGTATTCAGACTGACAGTCACTGAGTTATTGTTTGAGTCGTGGTTTTAAATTTGAGTCTTTGTCATGTAATGGATATTTTTGGCATGTGTTATACTTTTGGAAAATTATTGCAGCTTATATTTGACAAAGATATATATATTTAAGTTTTTGTATCAATTCCTTCACTCAATACATTTAAAGTTACATTCTCCTATTTAATAGCCATTGTATTTGAACTGGTAAAAATGCACCATGCTTCTTTTTATGGAACATGTTTTGCAATTAATGTGCAAAATAATGAACATTTTCATGCTTTCGGAAGTTTGAGCCAAGAAATCAAAATAGATAAGTCTTTAGTCGTGCCACCTCTCTGAGCAGAGCGACTTACCTGGTCACTATGGTGTCTGTATGTATGGTTGCTTGTGAACCCCTCCCCCCCCCCACCCCTGTAAAGGGAATTTGAGATAACACCCGATTTGGCTTGATGTATGTTTGGACCAGGAATTTTTTTCATCTCTTCATCGTATATTTGAGATAACACCAGATTTAGCTTGACGTATGTTCAGACCAGGAAATTTTTTTTCATCTCCTCATCTCACTCTTCATCTTATATTTTAGATAACACCAGATTTGGTTTGACATATGTTTGGACTGGGAAATTTTTTTTTATCTCTTCATCTTACTCTTCATCTCATATTTGAGATAATGCCAGATTTGGATTGACAGACTGGAAATTTTTTTCATCTCTTATTTGAGATAACACCAGATTTAGCTTGACATATGTTTGGACTGGGAAATTTTTTTTTCATCTCTTCATCTCACTCTTCATCTCATCATGTCATATTTGAGGTAACACCAGATTTGGCTTGACATATGTTCAGACTAGAAAAAAAAATTTTCATATCACTCTTCATCTCATATTTGAGATAACACCAGATTTGGCTTGACATATGTTTGGACCGGAAATTTTTTTTCATCTCTTCATCTCACTCTTCATCTCTTCCATCTCATATTTGAGATAACACCAGATTTAGCTTGATATATCTCTTCATTTCACTCTTTATCTCTTCATCTCAAAAATTAAGAGTTTCAAAAATGTTGAATTTTCAAAATTCCATTGGATTTTACAGATTTCTAATTTGGATTTTGCTGTTAACCTCCCACCCCAGCCTTCATCTCACATTTAACTCTTCATCTCCATATTGTTAAATTTCATTACTTCTCCTACTCTTAAGTCTAAATTTATATCTTAATCAATTTACTATCACATACCTACCTAAAGCAAAGTTACAGGTAAATTAAATCACATAATCAGATAGGGCGCGACACAATTCTGGTAATAATTCTTGTTTATTTTAGAATTCGTTTGAGGAGGAAAACGGGGAAGAACCCTGGAAATGTGTACTTAAACAAGCAAACGTACGATGACACGATCACCATGATGACCACGTGGGATATTTATATGGAAATATTAGAAGGTATCTTGGACTGGTTTTAGACAGTATTTATTTTATCCATTTATTCTACATGTCTCGATGTAATCTGAGACTCCCAAGTCAAAGTCACAAGTTTCAATTTATAGCCTTTTCTCACAACTTAAATATTCAATATTACGCAGAGCACCAGATCTTTTCATCAAGAAACTCTGCTTTGTGTGCACAGGGGTGTGTAATTTTCGTCGCACTAATGTGTTACTTTTTAATCGCAGAAACGGTAGAGAAGAAAGTAAAAGCATCGCAGTTGCAGTTGTACGTGCGTCCCTGGTGGCCGTCAAAATACCTAGTCGGACCTCTACGGGAGGTAGTGCTCGATAAACACACTGTCGCAGACCTCAAGGCAAAGGTAACCGTGATCCCATCCTTGATGAGGTTCTTCTATGAAATACCAGTTCCTTAAGAATACCACGTGGATGATATTGGAATTTGAGCATCAATTGACAAGTGCATTAAGAAAGCTGTAATGAGAAGATATGCAGGTGGTTGCACGCTGTGAATTGGTCTAATCGACAGGCAGTATTTTTTATAACAGTAGTAATGATTGTTTGTGTAAGCATTTATATTTCTTACGTCTTTTGACAGATTTCAAAGATATCAGGGCTTCATGTTGATGATATAGAATTTGCCAAGGTACGTTGAAATCGTAGAGATTGTAAATTCTTTGAGTCAATCAGGTTGATCGCCTAAGGTTGCAGTACACACTTCGGACATGACAACCTGGTCTAAACAGAGTTAGGCTTCATTGACCATCAGAACCCAAATGAACTATAGTCAATTGCAATGCGTTATGGTGGTCCATTGGCCAATAGCAATACATTCTTAATGTCAATTGTTCATAAAAAATTATTTGGGAAATAAATAGTTTTTAATTGTAGTAATACGCAAATTATATTTAGAAAGAAGCTAATTCCATTGAATATTTTCATCTTAAAAGGTCACCATTTTAACAATTAAAACAGAGTGTAAAGTTGAAAGTAATTTCACCATATTGAGTAAAGTAGAAATGACCTCTGATTTCAAACTTTATCGTTCAAATACTCAAAAACAGAACAATGAATCTTTTTTTCAAACTTTTGTGAATTAATTTTTACAATTCGCACTATCATTTATTCCATTCGATCAAGAGAGTACAGTACCATTAAAATTTAGTCGGAGCCAATTTCAATTCAAAGCCACAATCAATTTGGTTACATAGTAGCAGTAGAAATCTTCGCTTCCAGTTTCTGCACAGAAAGGGGATGCTATACAGAGGTTTTGCCATATATTTCGCTAAATTTACAGGGTCGCGGCATATTCCCATGCGAAACATCAGTGGTAGATATACATTCGGATCTGGACTGGAATCCGGACGTGACGACACTTGGGATGTGGCCGCTTCACATTTATGAGGACGGAAACGTAATCTTTTTCAGGTAATGTGAAACCTCCATTGCAAATTGCGTCAAAAGATCGGCAAGTCACGCGAAAAAATGCAAGGAAATTTATCCATGCGCTAAATACGTACGTCATTTAATCGACGGAAATAAATGTAACAGGTTGAGAATGAACTATTATGAAAACTGAGGAGTGGAGATGAACCGCAACTGTATTTGGCTTCTACTGGCCAAAAGAGCGTCATTCCGTATCTCAAACACCTCCTGAGACATTTTTCCCACACAAACCCATGCATGGATCATGCATGAATCACGCCCTGATCACGTGAAGATCACGCGTGCCCTGTTCACCCCCTCAAACAATGTCCAGTGTCAGTGCAAAGATGGCACATGCACAGTCCCGGGAACCAATCATTACAACCAATCACCATCTGACATGTGGAACTGTATTCCTACTCACCCCCTCAAAGGCCTACAGCATTAACTGTTGATCCAATTGAGATGGAAGTGGTAGCAATTGAGTTGGTGTGTCTCAGTACCTGCATTAACCACCAAAGGCGCTAAATAGTTCCAGCCTTTTCCTAGGTTGCCACCCCCTCATTGGAACTACTTTGTGTAGGTGTATCAATATTCTGGTGGTTAGGCTTTAGGTATATAAGGGGAACA
>JBCAUG010731310.1:0-26491 GCA_038406175.1 Haplosyllis leylae | reverse complement strand
ATTCTGGATTAGATCTAGAATGCCTTCGAAGTACCTGTAAGGCCCTCACCTGCAAAAGAGAGCTTGCTCTCCTTGAGGGGAGGCCTGCCACCCTCAAAGAAGGCGCTTGCTATCCGGAAACGGAGCCTCTCGTAGAGGCCGCCACTCCCCAATCTAGGCTGGCATACAAAAGGGGGGCCGCATTTTCAGCGGCGCCACATATATTATTTGAATGTGTGCATTTTCGTTTTTTTTTGCAGGTAAAAAGATAATCACGCTTTCTGCGTAGATATTTGAACATAACAATACCTGGTTCAAGTTTACTGCTGAATTATTGAGCTGTATCTGTATTTCCTGGAAGCTTCTATTCGTCTGTGGATACTGCGGGTGCATCAAACGCTGACTGATTATTGTCATTCCTCTCACAGCTTGGTCTACTTCTCTCAGTCCCGGTAAACAATTGACGGTGCTGTTCAGGGATTGCGACACTGCCTTCGCCACCTATACAAGCGAATAGGCGCGCTTTAATTTTCCAAATAAGCAAACATTGACTTTGTTTAAGCATTATTAAAGTCAAAATAGGTATTCCACTGTAGCAAAATGTTTTTACTTTTTATACTACGGATTTGAAGAAGAATACAATTTTTAGGTAGCGATTCTCAAGAAACATGGAAGCAGAAACATTAAAGTGAACTTTCCGCCAACAGCACGACTGACACAGACGTTTTACTTTTTGCCATTGGAAGAGTAATTAGAAACCTCTTCGAAAATTTCAATGCGAGTCATGAATCTAAATGACACTAAAACCACAAGTATGTAATGAAATATTGTTATCAGTCTAAAAATTCTAATTAAACCTTTGGAAGCTGTCTCATGTGCGTGGTTTTCTTTAAGTAAGCTCTTATTTATATACTCCATTTATACATATGACTTGTTAAAATTTAATCCACCAAAGCAGTAATACAGATCTTTCTCACAATGGGAAGAACACCTGGTATCCTTTTTTATTCAATCCGTTTGGAAGTATTCGAGGGGAGGGTGCAAGCCAATATTAGTAAACATTTTTCTGTCGATATCCTACCATAGCAAGTCTTGTTTGATTGTCAGGGTTGTTGGGGTTGTTCACTGCCTTTTTAGCTTCTTCGATCAGATTCGCCGACTTCTCCATGACTTCTCCACAGTGTTCCAGTATCTTGTCCTGCAGTTCCCTATCCTTAGTGGTAGCTGCGACACCTCTCACAGAGATAGACAAGTTCTTCAACGCGTTTGCTGTGTCACGTGCTGCCATACCAGTGTAGTTTTCATTACCCTACAAAACAACAACAAATAGTAATAATTCAGCGGCGGATCCAGGATTTCCCAGAGGGGGGGCGCCAACTCCAGAGGGGGGTGAGCCAACCTATTATTTGGCCAATTTTTGCCGAAAACTGCATGAAAATGAAGAAAATTTGGGCCAGAGGGGGGGGGGGCGCGCGTCCCTCGACTCCCAATGTAGATCCGCCACTGTAATTGGTTCACATCCAAACACCGAAACTAGATCCGTAAACAAATGGACATCCATTCAGTTTCTGCATTCTTACCTGTGCTGCAGCAGTCAGGAGCTGAGCCATAGATGAGCCTACAGATTTGGAGTTTGTGCTGAGTTGGATGGCGCAGTTTTCAGCCGTTTCTCCGGGCAGTGGTACCAGCCGCCCCATGGTCGCTGTTTTCCTGATCTCCTCCAGTTCCCTCCTCAGAGTGTGAACTTGATCTATCGCTCCGTCAATCTCCAGTGAGCCGCATGTTTCTTGTGCTTTTTCCGCTGCAACCCGTAATTCCTGCATGAGAAGAATTTCGTTTGTTTAACAATCTTACAGATGGGTCCATTTACAATATAAAACTTTTCCAAGGAAAATAAGTAGAATATTCATCAGACAGAAATCATCCAAAAACATACAGAATGTCGAGAAAGAAAGAGAAAGTGCACTAAAAGTTTTCAGCAAAAATAAGAAAAAGGTAACAATAATGTGACAGATTTCTGAAAGTTTCTTTGTCATTTATTCGCCAAGGGAATTGAGTTGCTTGTCTCCTGAAATGACAAAGTTCAAAGCTTTTTGTTTTGCTGAAACAGAGAAACTGTGTATGTTTTATTTTCGCGAATGATAGATAACTTGGTGCAGACACATATGAATCAACCTTCGAATTGGTTGCTTCAGTTCACAATATGACATTCATCATATGTGCACGCTGAATGGCAAGCCGAAACAAACGTCTTTGCCGAGGCAAAGAAACACCTGGCTAAATCCAGCAGCTTCATCAACCCTTCTCGAGACTGTCGTATCAACCCCAGCAAACGCAGCAGTTGCCCTATCCACTCTTGCACCCCCAGAAAAATCCGAAATCACCCCTTCACACACGGTAGTAATCTTCTCTACCCCGGTTAATCCAGAAGCCTTATCCACCCCTGAAAGTACTGCAGCAGCTTTATCCTTTTCACCCGGTCCTGCCAAAGCTCCCGCTGCCACCGCTGCCTGTGCAGCTGCAACTGCTGCGTCTTTCTCTACAGACGTGTTGCACTCCCCGGCGGCTGCCTCTAACTCCTGAATTCCAAATGTTACTCTTTTACATACAGAAGTTATCAAGTTTACAAAAGAACCCACTGCGTGTACCCCTTGTTTCAAACTTTTGTTGGAATGATATTAATTAGTATGCAAAATATTTTGCCAAAGTAACAATGGAAACTTTGAAGAGCGATTTTAAATATGCAGTTCTCTGGTTATTTCATCATTTTCGCACTCACTTGAATTGAAAATATGTTGATGTGTCTCTGGCAAAGCTGCTATGACAAAAAGTAATGAATTAACAACAACCCATAAATATCTTATTATGCCTCAACTTAAAACGCTTCCTGCTCTCAGCTTTCAGCTGGATGCCGTATTTTATCAAGACAATGAGCTCGCTGCATCATTCAAAAACATGAAGTTTTTGGCGGAATCCTTCTCGTTCTCAGACTGACACAAAGAAATGACGGGATGAGGTCAGTAGCGCTTTTACTTTACACGATTTCTTTGCAGTGAGGTATAACATCACAGTAGGAAAGCTCCTATATGTGTATGTATACCTGTAATGCTATGGCCATGTTCTTGGCTGCATTTTCCAAACTGAGTGCGGTAGCCTGGTCGCTGACGGTTGGCGTTGCACCCTTGGCTGCTCCAATTAGTTTGTTACCAGGTTGATTCATGTCTTGAGCTGCCTGGATCAGAGCTAATTGCGACGAGGCACTCTCAGGGTTGGCCATAGTACCCTTGATCCCCTGCACCAGGTTCGGTATGATTTGATCTGCCACATACTGAAAATTATAATGTAATATACATTAGTAAAGAGATTGGAAGATCATTACACTGCAAAAATGTCAGCAAATAGGTCTATCTTTTCTTCCTCAGTGTTTCTGCAGCCTTTTATGTTGGATGTTCCCTATTTTTGTACTTATCATTTACAATTTCAATGGCATACACAATATGCATGCTTGGGATATTGGCTCCATTTCAAATTGGTATGAATGGTGGCTCTGATGTTTAATTGTTCAATCATTATCGGTAAGCATACAATGGAGTACCTTGCATTGTTGCATGAGAGTTGTCTGTGATGCTGTGTTGGTATTATATCTTGTCGCAGCCTGTGATGCATTGATAAGCTGCGTTGCAGACGACGCAGCTTGTTTGGCTGCCGCTTCAAGACGTTTGACAAGTTTCCTCTTCATGGCGCTGGTAGCTGCCGTGTTAGTAGCGGAACGCAACTCTTCTGCCGCAGTTTTCAAAGCGTCGTGGTGTCGTGCGTCCTGGGGACTACTAGCGCAACCCTGTGAAGTGACAAAATGATATTTGTTTTTGCTGTGAAAATTTCCAACATCACGTAATACAGTGTATGTAGTTAGATGATACTTTTACTTTCATTTGTCTCTCTTGATAGGGCACATTAGTTACCTTCGCGGCCTCAACCATCCTCGCGGTAGCATCAGCCAGCATTTTAGCAGCCGCCAACAGTTTCTTCTGAATTTCTGAATCTGGATGGGACTCCGCCTGACTCTTGAGCGCGTTGACTAGCTGCGAAGTTGCCTGTGCGAGTATGCGAGCCTGTCGTACCATCTCGGGCGTGTCTCCCATGTTGTTAAATAACTGGTCTGTAGCGTTCAAAATGGTGTCTACTGTACCTTCGCCCTGCAAAATGTAAAATGAGACATTAATTCACATAACAATCATTCAATGGTTTTACATTGTAACTGCTGTTTGAGAATACCACTTCTTTCATTTCTACTTAATATAGATATCCAAGTGGCTATTCAGAACAGATGAACTAGGAATGCTATTTCCGTTCTGAAGCTCCCCTACGATTTTCCTTTCATGTAGAAAAGATGTATTCAATATTTCCTCTGTTCAATTCACATATGGTAAGATCTGCTGAGATTCTATACCATTACAGCAATCTGTTCACACGCTGTAGCTGCAACTGACATACATAAAGCGACATGAATAATCACTCGGATGTCCTTTTTGGCATAAAAATCCCTGCAAGACAAATTTCCTCTTTCCCTTTATGTCTCAAGGCTTTCAAATTTTGTTGCACATTGGCGGGGTCAAACAGTGAATAGTCCAGCCTCACCCCACCCCATGAATAACATCATCTATTGATTTTTTGCCTGTTAAATATATTTGCTAGGAGGTTTGGGGTTGACTATAAATTCCCTGACCTGTTTTCTTGCCTACTGCATTTTGATTCAGGAATGTGTGCTTATCTGTGTTAGACATCACCAGAGTCCTGGCACTATGATGCATTTCTTTCCTTTATTGTCTAAATTACCATAGGAAGGTATGCATTGCGAACTCAAGATGCGTTTCCAGAGCGTCATATGGCAAATACATCTCATCTTTCCTTTTAAGATATAATTTCCCAATGGCAAACGTTTGATGTTTTATCCCGCTTCTGTTCTGAAGTTAAAATGCAGAAAAAGTATACCTTTCACTTCGCCGACAAGTTATATAGAATGGCAGTTATTAAACATGTTCCTCTCTGTTTCATGTATCAAGAAAGACAAAGCCCTTCTGTTAAGTGTCACATCTTTCTATCTCATTCCTCTTTAGATCAACTTGCATCTCTGGCAAATTTGAAAAGAATCCTCACCTTCTCTACGATGGTGACAAAAATAATGGGAAAACAACAGTGCTCAACACTAAAGACGCAGGTATTTCCCATATAGCAAAAGCGCCTTTTATGAAGGTATCTTAGTTACATTTTACATTTGCATGAAAAGAGCTATTTGCCTCTTGTTTTAAGGTTGCATGGTAACGTTATTGATATTGGTAAGGTAACATCACTTAAGAGAGGAAGGCAACATGTGAAATTGACTTGGGCTGATGATCTCATTTTTCTTTACCCTTATAATAAAAATACCCCAGCCCCAATGTGAATAGAACTAGCAGCTCCCAATTTCATGAGAATTTGATTAAAGCCATCCATCTTTTGTTATTAGCATTAAAAGCGTAACTCTTCGCTCTACAGCTTGCCTTATTTCTTCTTTCCTGACAGCCATAAGGAAATTATTCAACAGAGTCAATATGAAAATCTCGCAATATTTTAGTAAGAGCTCGGGCCGTCCCTCCACCCCAAGCAATCCACAGAAAAATATTGCATGCCAGTAAGGTTATGTCGCCAGTAATATCAAAATTATACTGGTCAGTTTCCTCTGATAACTATTACGTAGAATTCAAGCAATTAGGTTGAAGCATTTGGCCAGCAAAATCAGGAAGTGAAGAACTTCACTTCTGGTGGCTCGTTTGCGTGTTCGCGTTCCAAGAATTTCATGACCACAATTGGCAATGCAAACATGTTATTACCGACCGCGTACGTAGTACGGCAGTAAGGTACTGTTTTCACAGGTGTTTGTCTGTTAACAGGGGACAGAGGGGTGGTACCCATGGTGGGTACCCCAGCCAGGGGGGTACCCCTCCCCCAGAATTTTTTTTTTGTTGAAATTTTTCTCTTTTTTTTGTTTTTTTTTGGAAATGTTTTTGGGGGACATAAGTCCCCCCGGGATAGGTTTGCTAAGCCGTGGTCGGTATGCCTCTTGCGTTGACGCAGGAGGACTTTCTTGTTTGAACTTATGTTCAGTTCAACTAATCCCCCCCCCCCCCCCACACAATACTGCCAATGTGAAATTCCAAAACAGCTTCCTTTTGCGCAAGGAATACCCTATCCCCCAGCAATGGGAAAGTCAAGTCTGGTTGTATCACAGTCTGTTCATGTCCTTATTCATATGCAACGATTTCCTTCATATCTCATCCAAATCCCTAAACTTCAGGCCAACTTCAGCTTCAGCTTCATCTTCAAAAACCCGTCAATGGACTTCATGCATAGTTCTGCGAGCCACTAATGGGGTATAACTTCTGCGAGCCACTAATGAGGTATAACTCGCAAGAATAATTCACTCTGTGAAAGACAACATCGGATTCTTGCCCATAACTGAATAATGTGAGTCATCTTGACCATAAATTCACGCTGATTGTTTTGCATTTTCACGATAGAGTCTTGCTGAATAGAATTCAGGTTGCAAAAAAGTCTGGTTTTCCCACTGATTTACTTCCGACTTCAGTGCAAAATTTAGGTCTAGAGTCGCTGCGTGAACTCGTAAGAAATCTCCGAAACGTTTTCATGTTTCATCGTCACAAGTTATTTGATACAAAGTCCGCACATGCACCCCTTCCGCCAAGCCATACTTCCACCGGGGAATAAACACCGATCATTTCATTTTATTGGCAATATAACCCTAAAGGCCGCACCTACCTCTCTGTCTTCTGTGCCCTTCTTAATGTGCTGCAGGAGGTCGTTAAGTGCCTTGGTGACTGCAGTAGCGGCAGCGCCCAAGTCCTGCAAGGTCTTTTCATCTGCAGTAGCTTCCTGTAACAAACAATAAACAAGCATAGAAGTAAGGAAAATGCATTTTAAATGTCACGTGAACCAAACGACGGTGAGAATGGAACAGCTAATGGATTTACAAATGGAAAGACTCATGGATTGTGTGACTTGTTAATGAATACGCCCTTCAAAATTTGCCACGAGTCTATTTTTCCCAAATTAATTGTACCTTTTGCTAAATGAAGCTGATAATCAGATTGCATTAATTACAGTATATCTGTCCTTGTTCCATTTGTAGATGATCATTTCTGCAATGCGCCGGTCTGTCTTACTCCCAAAGCAGTCATAATAACAACTGCCATGCACAAACCACTTTAAGAACCCTTTTTCGAAAAAAAAAGGTTTTTCTGTTGTAAACGTTCACCTTATTCTGTCATGTGATACGTAGGTTTGCCTTGCGAAAAAAAAACCTTTCAGGTGATACACTGCCTTACTTTCTTGACCATCACGCAACCTGTACCAAAGCCCGATGACACTCATGATCTTGACAAGTTTTCTTGCTCAACTATTTTTACGCAGACCCCAGTATCGGTAAATAATAAATGAAATGAATCCATCGAGTATAAACCTGAATCATCTTCCGTCACTGCCAAATCTAAATATATTAAATTATTATCTGCAATCATGAAAGGTTTTATGCAGCTAATGTTTTCCCATTAACAGCTGTTTGTAGTTGGACGGTGTGAAATATTAATCACTTACACTACGTGTGTGGATTAAGCTTTAACATGTTGTGCAAAATACATAACAAAATTACCGTAAACAGCCTTTATCGGAAATCCTTAATAATGGTGCAAAAACAACGCTAATGATTCCATAAACATTTTACGTAGATTTACCACTAAAGTCCTTCATTTCTTCCTTGAGTCATTAACCTTATGAAACTGAAATTTAATACAGATGCCTAGAAGCATCATGGCTACAGGTCGCCTGATCGTAGGTAACTTTAACGAGGGCTTCAAATTACATGTTACTGTTGAGATCAGCTTTTACAAAACAGCCTGTTTTTACAATATTAATTAGCACGAAGCAGTTGGTGAGATTATATTGTGAAATAAGCATACGAAAATATGACGGAAACAGGCGGATAAGGTGTGCGTCCTGTTTCTTGTTCGCAGGAGGTGTAGTTAGCGGCTGGCCCAGGGGAGTAGTTTCGACTGTGTGCTGCGATCGACGGATAAAGCGAGTTTCCTACCTGTGACGTATCGACGACACCTTCCACGGATTTAGCGACGACTTTAGCTGCCTCGACCACCTGTTCCTGACACGCCGGGCTCGCTATCGTCGGTGCGACAACCTACAAGACACACATTCGCACGTTACTAAATCAGGCAGCAGTATCTTGTACAGCATCAGAGCGAATCCTGTGGCCTTTCTCCTCCTAAAGAGGTTGGTTTAGAAGGTGCGTAATCGCCTTTGATCTCCCACGTCTTGCCTTTGTTGTGCGGCAAGCTGCAGAACACTTCTTATTTCCTGAGAGTGTAATTTCAGATAACGAACAAGTAAAAGTTAATCTAGAGACTTATTATGGAAGTTTTAACAAGCTACAAATACTTTCTCGTCTGCACAGACGAGGCAATTTTTTGTGCAATTTACAGTCTGAGTTGCTATTTAATTTACCACTGAAATATTCCCCACTTTGCATTTTCCATCTATTAGGGATGCACTGCAGTTAACACTGACAATTGTCAAATAGTGATTTCCATCTTGAAATAAGATATCGGTAGATAGCCTAGATTATGCCACAAATAATTACTGCATAGCCAAGAGAGTTTATTTCTTTTGTTTCATGAATGAAGAGAAATGAAGGCATTTGCAACACCTGATATTGACAGTAGTTGTCCAATTCCGAGAGAAAAGTTTCATTAATTCAGTTGGTGCCAACATGTACTGGCTCAAAGTAAAACATTCACAAAACAGGTTTCGAAGATGTAAATCAAAAATTCGATATGAACGCGATTTGTTTTGTTCAAGATGCTATATAATCTACATCATTTTGAATACGTTTTCACCAGTGTTTGTTATGTTGTTAAATGGGAGTGAATTATAAATGAGCTATGGTACGGAATCTATTCAGCCCTTTTTTATTAATATTTATCTGAAACCGGTGAATCACCCACATCATAAAGTACAATGGCATAGTAGAGCTCGTTAGTCACAAATGAATAAGATAATGTGTCCTAATAATTTAGAAAATAACAGGCACGAAGCTGCATTTAATGTTTATACTGATAATTATTGCTAAATTGCTGAGAGAATTAGGGTTGAACATGTTCGGTTGATAAAAACTAACAGGACCGCTATGTATTCCAGGACAAAATGACTGTATGTTGACCTTCCTGGCTATGAAGTTCCATCAGCTTTTTTTGAACATTCGTCAGAATACCGAATTTTACATGAAGCTCATCCTTTCAATTATACAAAATTTATTCACCAAATCAATTAATCTGAAATATCATATTACATATTCTCTGGCACCAAACTTCATTTCATTTAGAAGCCTGTGCCATACATAAAAACTGAACAAAACAAAAACTGACGATGTATTGATATATGTTAAACAATGTCATTGTGGAAGTTTTATGGTATTGTTACATGTGATGCCAGCATTTAAAACGTTAGCGCGATAGGGACCGGTTAGAACACTTGAAATGTAATGAAATTTATCCACAAAAGACCAATTCTGATTTTGATGATTGTCAATGCTTTTTACAATAGATCCTTGACTGATACATTGACAACGGTAAACTGACGTTAACTAATGCACACTCCTTTTTTCAACAACTTACCATATTGTGGGTTACTATGACGCCACCATCGGGATTTAACCTGGGTGAAGTACTGAAAGTTACATACCTTGGTACACGCTACGAGTTGTGAGGTCGCGAGTGCACACGATGTTGCGGATCCTATCACCCTGTTTTGAACGGCCTGGTCGTCCGCCTTGCTCGCCACTCCCTTCGCTTTGAGCACCAGAGCTGCCGTCGCATTGGCAACGGCTTTTGCCAGCGCCAAGAGCGTGTCCTGAAATTCAAAAGTGTAGACTGAAATAATAAACCGTCCGGATGAAATTCAAATTGTATTTATTCATGTTAATTTATCTCAACTTAACAACTGAGAATCATCTGTAATTTAAGATAGATGAGACATGAAGACAATAACCACTTTTTGACATGTAATAAATTTATAATCTCATGTAATATCATTATTTTTGAAAGTAACAAAGACAGCACAATGCCCACTAGACTGACATGTAATACAGCCAGTCATTATGGCCCGAGTAAGTGAGAGTTGGCACTCTTTCCACTTCACGTCCATATCCCGCTCTTAGCTCCCAATATCAACTGCGAATGTGACATATTTGGTAAATACTCGAGCATTGGGGGAAATGTGTGCGACATTTAACACTTCGTGTATGACTCCGTGTGGGTTTCTCAAGTACAAGAACAAATAGCACGAGATCTCATTTAGCCTACCACTCCACGTAGGCAGTAACGGGGGTATTTTCAGACCCGATCCTAAATGTCAAACAGTTGAATTTTCCACTCAGATTAGGAAATATCCCACCAGTGCATTCTTCCTTCAAACATTAGAACAGGAAAGTCTTCATCACAATTGCCTCAGTTTACTTTATATTTCCTACATTAAATGGGTCTTTGTTACTATTGAACAGGTGGGTGGCTTGATGATGATTCAGATTCCAACAGTTACTTTTTGAGGAATGGATCATTTACCCATGACCCACCTCTCCTCTTCCTCACCCACCTGCCAACCTTTGTGAAAAACAGGGCTTTAATCTGTGTTTGATAGTTGCCTTGACTTACATAGTTTTCCACTCAAGCAAAGCGCTGATGGTATTATCGAGAGTAGCAATCCAGTTTCAATCAGACAATGGAGCTACATCAGCAAATCAAGCGGCACACTTATTTAAGTAGCAAATGAAGCGAGATATGGAACATCAATGCTGTGGGGAACCCGCTGTAACTCACTCTGTAACTGCTGGTGTCAAACGTCTCATACAAATGTAAATATCATCAATAAAATCAATGTGCATCTCTGTAAATATTTGACAATAAATAAATGGAGAAAGTCTTGATGTTTTGTCGCTTATCTTGATTAATGTTTCTTACAGTACGCGCACATAAAACCCTGACATTCTTCGCTCAAGTACAGTTTTACCACGCACTTTTTTGCTAACGTATGCAAAACGCTACCAATTTTAGTTATATAAAATTCTTCACATTTCATTTCAGTGCACACCTTTGTTACAACAAAAGTGACTGTTGGGGGGTTCAGAGATGCTAATATGAAGAGATGAAATTTAACATTCTTGTTACAGAGTACAAAGATCTGTGTGGGTTGGTTAACTGAGTCTTAACACCTCTTTGCCTTGTTCATTGCTTAACTTTTACAACTACGGATACATGCGTAGAAAAAAAAATTATGTAGCGTACACATTGGTTGCATGGGATTTGTCATAAAAAGATTGCTTGATTGTAACCATCCATTTGTGTCAATAGATTTAATCTCCCTACGTTTCAATTCATATCCTATGTACCGGAATCATTCAATGTCGTGTATTTGCTAATTTGTGAAATAGCTCAAAATAGTGACATTGGTTCATTTCAAGTAAATGGTTGACATGAATTACAGATGGGATTATTTCACGACACGACAGGAGCAACATATACTGAATATTATTTGATTGTTCGTTTTATGTAGCTGAAATCTGTAGCTGAAACTACGCTCAATTTCACCTTCTCTGTTGCGTCACTTTGTCGCAACAAAGCCACGATTTTTATAACGATTCATATTAATGGTAAGTTTACTGCCTCCTGAAAATTAAAGTTAAAGCCATTAAGTTTCAAGACTCAGTCAAAAATCCATTGCGTGTTCCAATACTACTTTTCCTGTTCACCGACGCCCCAGAAAAACTTCTACTCAATTAAAAACTGACCCAGTTTCGTGGTAATGATTCTTATTTTATATCAAACCTTTCAACAATTCATGCTACTAGTTGTAAAAACTACTGGCTCATTACAAAGAACACAAACCTGCTTACATAGCTGTGCCACATCCACAAATCTATTTATTCACCTTTATAAACCAAATATTAAAAATTCCAGCCGTTAGTTCATTTCCACGTACTACTTATTGCTACATATTATTCATCAGACATGTTATAGGCTCACTGAGTAATTGTCTGCTTTTCAAACATCCAAGAAAAGCTGTGCCTTTTATTTCTAAAGAGCAGAGAAAGTTAAAAATTATTCCTGCCAACCTTTCACTCCCTGCTTGTAAGTTACGGAGACGTTTTTACATCCATTTCAAAGCCATCTATCTTACTTGAAAAGCCTTCCTTCCAAGGACGAAATTCATATCTGAATCATAGTTTCATCAGGCAGTTCATTACAAGTGAAAAGGCAAATTATTTGGAGGATTTATCGGCCTAAAAGTGATAAGGTACAAAACAATTGGTGCACAATATGGAAATGGCAATTATCTTCTCGAACAATTATTCCCGGGAAATTAAGTAAGTAAGCGTAGCAAAAGTGGCATGGCATAAGTGATTTATTAGCTTTGCTCCTAACCTTGGTTTGACAATCAGGAATTTATTTCTGAATTTGCATGTTTGATATGGGCACATACGAGGCAGCTTGGGTGCAATTGGAATTGGTGGTAGATCCAAGGCAGGTCCGGCGGTTGGAGTCGTGACAATATTAAACCCTCCAGCTCTGTTCACATCAATTTTGCATTGGGTAGTCGGAGTAAAGGGGTCTGTTATATGGCCCACTCAGTGCTCTGTGACATGCACACAGTGCTGATAAACAATGCCTGCTGTCCAATAAGCCTCACAACATGAGCAGTCACCGACGCACACAGATGTACCAGTATTTCTCCTTTTTCGATACAACAGCCTTTTAGCTCAACAGCACTTTTGCATGTCACCCGCGTTCGCATTAAAAGCAACAAGAAATGACACCCCAGGCTGTATTTTGGTCTCTAATTTTAGATGTGTCCCCAGCTGCAAGAAAAGCTTTTTTGGACCATGAAATTGAAATCAATACTCAAGTGACTTTTTTGTACATAGAACTTAAAGCTTCGACGAGTGAGAGAAAACATTATCAAGTATTTTGTAATTTCCCCTGATAATACCCAGATGAGTCCCTTGCCTCAGGGTTTTTTTCATTTTTTACTGAGCATCTACACTTTGGCAGATTCGTTCTGAAACGCGCAGTTAACACGCGCGTGGCCTGTTCGCCAAGTCCCTTTGTCACCGTGTTACAGGCTTGCGAGCGCTTGCATAAAGGTATTCGTCCTTTTTCACTGAAGTGTCTTTGGAGGTTACATTTCAAAAGATCATAATAAATCTTTACAACACATCACAAACAGTAGAACCTAATAGGGCCAGTCACATGTTAATAATTTTATATTCATCCTATTGAAAGAGGATGAAGTTTCACGTATTCGAGCCAAATTAGCGATGGATATAAAATCAGAGTTACTCATAAAAGTCATTGTCATAGCAACCGCTTTCAACAATAGTTTAAATGCGTCGGTTGCGTGCCGTGGCGCGGTACTGGTCATAAAACTACCAAGTGTCTCCACAAAGAATTCTTATCTATTTGCTTCTCATGAATCTTTTATTACTGAAATGTGGGACCAAAGAGTTGGCAAAAAGCAGTGGAGAGGGGTACAGTGCACGGACGGAGCTGTGCCGCATTTAGTCCAGAGTAATGCCTGTCTAATAGTTGACATTACAATGGTACTCGACACCACACATATTTCGTAAATTATAGCTTATTATAGGCAAACTAGTTTGATGAGTCACTTCCCCTCTTTGAAGTCTGATATAAAATTAACTGAAGCTGTTACAGCATTAATGAGCCAAAATTGCTATTTCACTTGTCATCTGTGGTAACGCTGGGTTTGTCGATAATGTTTGCCTGCCTTCTGACGACGCATATGGGCAGGGAATTTAATCTGCTAAATGCCCCCTTTTACTGAATCAAGCCGTATCGATTTTGGTTTCGACTGCAATTAACATATGTCATTAAACAATATCAATCAAATGATAAACGTTGGTTATTCTCCATTATTTTTACCAAAGCGGGATGATCTATGATGTGTTGTCTGACTGAGCGCTTTTATCTCTCCACCGAATGATTATTTGATGAAGTTGCAAAGAGTGGCCTGCGCCAGTTGACTTCTGGTCAAAAAAGAAGACTTTTCTGTGCAAAGTTTGTTACACGGCTGTGCAGCACCGAAGGAATAACTCAGCTGCGTCCAGTGTGGCATTTCTAATGATGTCAAACCGAAAGCTAATTATGTTAGAAATCTCCCGACACGAAGGCCTAACATTTTTTCACCAATATGGCGTGTAATGGATGTACATATGAGTGTCCTCTCACTTACTCTACATGAAATGAATACATACATATTGAACAGAAAAGAACACACAAATACTACAGTGATACCAATCCTTCTCATTAAGGACATTTACATTGCCAGCCCTCTTTTGAAAACTGGTGTCAAAATTGAAGGTGGCAGTCCCCACGACTGAGATATTATAAATTATGATTCAAAATTAGCACAAAGGTCACTCTGGTTGTACATGGCTAAATATTTTACCTGAAAAGCTTTATCGACGTCGTCTTCATCTCCAACTTGTTTCATGATATCATGACTGGCCTCTCCAATTCGCCCAGCTGCAGACAAAAGGTTCTGACGTGGCTACAATTCACAAAATAACAGTTTTAAAAATTTACAAGAGGACTACGTCCAATAAGAATATATTATACAAATAGTTTTTACTATTACACGTTGGATGTACGTACATTCTAATATTAAACATTTAATTCAGTTTATCAGAAAAAAAGCATTCCATGTCTACCCTATCTTTCGACACTGGTATTAAAGTCATCGATTACCGATGGAGTTCAAACGTTCTTTTCAGTTTTCACTGGTGTTCAAATAAAAAATCCATAGAAAACTTTAAATGAATAGGATATGGTGTGCTACAAACTGAAACACGTTGGAAGGACACAACGAGGAAAAAGTTGACAAGTGGAAAGAGGAAAGTAAAATCAATATCAAAATTCAATTATCTGACGAAGAAATGTTATCAGATTGACATTCGTCGATATAGAGTAGATCATACAATTTGGGTCATTCATCAATGACTTTCATGTACATAGAATTTACCACATCAGTTTTCAAACATGTGTTACATTGCTTATATTACCGATTTTTCTAGTATCAGCTATGCATGATAAGCGCAGGCTGTTTCATATATTGCAGTATGAATAAGGCATTGCACGCAAAGCGCAGAACACGCCAGCAACAAGCCGTTTCATCTGATAAAACAATTCACAACATGTGTACATTAAAAGAAGTCAAAGATGTTAATGAAATCAAACGAATGGTGGTGAATAAGCAGCAAGAATGTAAATAATGCTTTGCATTTTACCCTGCTTTGTGAATAATTCCGAGGCGAAATGGGAAACAAAGCAAGCTAATAGTATTAAATGGCTGTCAAACAATATTGCCTGTTGCTTGACAGACATGCTCGTTGCATACGTCGAGACGAACCATTCCTTCTCATGCAATTCGACAAAGCAATAACCCTTCGATTCCTTCCCCTTTAAAACAAACTTTTGTGTTACCTTGTTTAACCATAGTCAAATCCACTAAACCACGCGAGCAACATGAACCACCGAACATTGGCGGTGCAATTTGACTGTGGAGGACCTGCAGTCTGAGTTCGAACCATTCCTTCTGCCGTCTCGACACCTTGCCGAAACAACCGACGCAAATGTAACTGTCCGAGGGTTAATAGGCTCATTCCGAGCAGTCACAGCTTACAATATTGCACCATTTGTGAAAGGAAAGTAATCAGTCCAGAGCTTACGGCTGCTTATATTTGTCAATTAGCCATACATTCAAATTGTGTCAAAGCAGAGCCGTACAGTATTCAGCACCAGTTGAATATAGTCTGAGTTTGTCTTGTCCTGTTGGCCGTTTCCACTTCCTTTTACGATGGAGCTGTGTGCGCGAGTGCTGCGACTGATCCGTCTGTCTAAGTATGTGTGTTCCCAGCTTCATCTACCATGCATTCAGTGTGCATGCACGTTGGTTGGTTACAGCTTTAACATAACTAACTGCTTCACATTCACATACAATATCAGTTGCCTCTCCCTCTCTTCTCTTCCTGTCTCCTTTTTGCCTCGCATGTTAACTTCTACCCACCCTATATAAGCACAGTTATGACAGCTGTTTGTAGGTTTCGCCACACATCATCTGTATTGATCAAAAAAGAGCCAGGACAGCATCGACACACCGCTGTATAACTATTTCTATTTAAATGTGGCTTTTTTTAACAAAGCAACTACTTACAGGTAACAGTCTGATCTTTTGATGTAATGTCACCCTTTATGACTAATACAGACAGGTACAGAGGTAAACAACCGCGCGACCTTCCCATAAAAAGCCGCAAGCATTCTTTCTACTACAACATCTAAAGCTGATTCAAGAATCGAGAGAGCCACTTATCGCATTAGCGAGTCACGTTTGAAACAGTTCTCATCCAATTCCATCCGAAACCAAACAATCGCATATGCCCGTTCTCACGGTTTTTCAGTACTTCTGTTGAAAGGTATCTTGAATTTGGTATCTACACGACAAAGTTACTGTTTGCTGTGTGAATATGGAATCGTAAAGACAGCTTGTCTAGCGATGCTGTCAATTTACAACAATAAACGTCCACAATGCATTCCAGCAAATACGACTAAACTCCCGATGCGAACGAATTCACAGATAACGTTATCTAGAGTTTTATCCAGTCAACTGTGGTCCATTAATACAGCTTATCTGCTTTTATACGAAGGCCCATATCTTCGACAGTACGACGTAAAACTACCAGCATTAATTCAACGAGTGTAAAACATTGTACTTGCCCCTCAATTTAACATAATTGTTGTTATTTTCCCTGCATTTAGTTCACATGAAATGGTCCTGTATATGCATGTGTTATTAATGGCGGCTTCAAGTGTAGTAATTTCCTATGAAAACTCATCTTCGTACACATAGGGGCTCAATTCAGTCGACATAAACTATAAAATAATGTGATTATTAGACAAAATGTCAGTGTGATAGAACTTCAAACATTGATCGCTTCAGCTACGAGTGGATAATTGCTTTTCCTCGATGTAAATTTATGTGCTCATTACATGTAGAACGCGAACAAACCCAACATTACGAATATTCTAACTGATGTTGACCCTGAATAAAATATAAACGTGGGAGGATCACGAAACACAAAGTACACGTAATACCCGACCATTCAGTCTGTTTACAAGATTGAAACGCATAAGGTCAAGGAATGTCGAGAATATTGATCAATTGTCCGAAACTGCACTAAACTGCAGTACACACAAAGAATTAATTCTGAAGAAAATGTTTTTAAATCTAGCCCAGAATGTGTGCTTTATTGAACTAATTAGGTGATGTTGGTGAATTGAGCTGGTCTCATGTAACAAGAAAAGCAGAAGGACTAATGAAGCTTAGGTTACACCATGAAGCAAAACTGAACACACACTGTTCAAGCTGCGGCACTTCTCCTACATTCCTGAAAATCCCCCGTTAAGCCTTAATTAGTGCCTGTCGATGCGTCTTTGGGAAAGCTCCTGATTTCACACGTGTTGCAAGCGGTCGGATCGATCCCACAGCCGCGGGAGAGGACGACACATCGCTGGGTTCTAAATGGCCATCGCCCGCGCGATTATGATCTACTTCATCAAGAGGTACTCAAGCGATTAAAACATCAGGGCCAGTTAGCACGGTGATAAATGAATCGCCTGTTAAAACACCAAATTTATATCGACAGCCATTTGCATTTCTTTCCTAATCAAATCCTACAGAAAAATATTTCTTGGCCCTAAAAATACAGAACTGTATCCCTACACACCGAAAGAAGTGCATATTGTTGGAAATGCTCTCATCAGGCAGAAACTTTAGCTGCTTTAATTTCACCATACTTTGCCTCAAAAGGAAGAAAATTGGACAGCTGTCCCGCGAGAAAGACTACAATGTCAAGCCCATTAGTACGCTACATATAGACTCTCTGATTAACTTCATTTTACGATGGAACTTGCCGGTAAGAAAGACGACCAACATTGACCAAGGGTTCGCAAACACTCGCATGTTGCACATGAAATTGCCTTGGTCGTTCGTCTCAACTTTCACCTACCATTGTTTGTAGCCGCACAGACGTAACTCGACATAGCAGGGTCTACATTCTAATGCCTCTCAAGTTTAGACACACAGTAGCCCACGTGCTTATTTGAAGAACGCGAATACATTAAAGTCGCCCACTTAATCCACCCGCTTTTTGGTGACTAATCAAATCTATAGTTTAAGGTGCAGTGTGGGCTATGTAAGTGAACTTTACAAAGCAGATTCTAAAGCGACCTGACATTTATGGGCAAATTGTCTGTCATTGTTATGAACTAATTTGCCTCCTGCACCAAATGTTTTTGATACATACTGATTTAAAAGTCAAGCCGAATCACATCATTTTAAATCTCAACTGTGTTTTCAGACTGATTCAAAAGTCAAGTGGAATTATGTCAGTTCATACAGTACGCAAACATGGGAGTTAAAATAATGGGTTTTAAACAAGAGATTTCCAGCTACTGTAGCAGCTTAACTTTGATGACGGCTTAGTACCAATCGGATCAAGCATCTCTGCCGAGCTATGTCTTCCAAACGCACATATGGTTTTCACCATAACCTGAACCAACTTTATTCAAAAAGAAATGCAGCTGTTTTTTGCCATAGTTATGCACAAATAATAGACATTGGGGAAGAGCAAAGCCCATCTCTTCTCTTGCCTTGTAAACCAATTTCGCAGCATTCCTTCCATTGCTGTCAAATACTATGTGAAAGTAGATCTCTATGCGCTGTCATGCTTAGACCATGCTTTATTCATGGCTTTATATAGGCTTACAGTGCTTTGTCTCCCCACGTCTCAATAGCAAGATCTCATTTCACAAGATTCTCCTTCTGTGCCATAGAAATAAGCAATATCCTCTATATTTGTTTAATACGGTGCTTATCAACTTAAAATCTACTTAGATACGGGGCACAAACTGAGTTAAGTTTTCTCGTAAACATCCACAAACCACTTCTGCCATTTCTTCCTTATTAAGAGCAGAGTCACGAAAACGGCCTTCCGTATTTTAATTTAAAATCCAAGAGACAGACTTACCACAGATTGGTCTTAAGGAGTGTTGGGATAAGTAGAGTGAGAAAAGCAACAAAATATTTCAGATTGTAAAACTTTCTTCCCCATCTGTTCACTTCTAATCTTCCTTATGTACAGATTTTCTGCCCGTGTGATTATTTCCGCAAATCGTACATTATTACGCTAAGATGACGCTAAATCTGATTTGATATGAATTCAAAACTAATGACATGATTGACCCTGGGACTCATTACCAAGGTAGAACCCGGTCCCATCCAAACTGCATACCTGGATATCCATCCATACCTTGGAACAGATAACCTTACGGATTTTTCTGCTGGCTCTCTGGGGTTAATTAATATCAACTGAATCAGATTGACTAAATTGCTTCGTGAAATCATACGTGCTAAGAAGATTTAGATGAAATAATAAAGTTTGTGTGCTGCTAATAACCAACAACTCATTCCAATGCAAATGACAGTCTGTGGTTTTCGTGTAATTTCTGCTTAAAGTCTGCACAATGAGAGGCTGCTAAATCTCATTTACCACACTGACACATATCTCACACATACACCCAAATCCACCGAAAAACTCCCGTCTTAAGTTTAAAAAGAAACTTACATTAAAATACAGAAGACTTAGAATATTAAAGTGCTAAAAAGTGCAAAAACTGAGAAAGAAATCTCCAACAGAAAAGAGATATAGCTACAAACATGCGAGTGCACATCAACATGAAAACACAAAATCAACAAGTTCCGTTATACTTACAAATGTAACTTCGACATGCTATCAATTAAAAAATACAACGTAGCAGTTGTAACAATGTAAAAATGGTTAGTAACCAGGTGTACGTTACAGTGTACATGTGTATTGTAAGTTTTATTGCATAAAAGCCTTCATAATACCATGCATATTTCATGTCCTTTGTACTGAATAAATGTTATATTGTGTACGGGTTTCTGGGATCAATTCAGGCTATGAATTTTATTCCCTAATATAATATTAACATCTCTACTGCATAAAGGAAGCCGAATAACATCCTATATTAGCATATCTAACATAAAAGCTGTGTAATTAACATACTTGGGTTCATTATTATCTGGCATAATAGCAGTTATTTAGTAACATTACAAGCGTAACACAATACAGGTTCACAAACATCCTGTTGTCTGTTTCGGTGCCAGAATGCGGATGTGTGTTGGTGTTGGGAGTTCCAACAAGCCGTTGTCTCACTTCCGACAAAGAATGGGGTCCGAAAACGTCCATAGTATGGACTCGTGTTGGATTTAGTATTGTTTTTAGTTTAAATGTGTTAGACAGTCAGGGAAGCGACGGGAAAATATCACAAGCTTACCTCTCCCCCTGGCTGTGCAGCGTTGAGTAGATCACTGAAAGCTTTTGCTAGTCTGCGAGCCGCTTCCAACAGATCCTCTCCTGATTCCTCTTCTTCCTGTAAGGCAGCCAACATCTTGACGTCCTTCGCAAACTCTCCCACATTACCCGAGCTGCGGCGCGAAAAACATTGGTATGAAAATTTCATTCCAAACGATATTTGTCACTTGCTTTTCAACTACAAAACATTTATTATACTGTGAGTCATTGGAATAAAAGGGCGAGTGCAAGGAGCTCGGGAAATACTGGAGGCAGTTGGTCTATTTGTATGCTAATCATTGTAGCCTAGTTAATTAAATGTCTCGAGCCTGGGGACCGCAAACCCAATGTCAGTGTATTAAGTGGAAAGAAACTACTTAGGATATTAGCCCAACATTGCTTACAATAACTTACTATAGAACTAAGAATATTAATTGACTTCCAGGTTTGCCAGAAGCCAGTGTTATGAACCTTTTCTTGACAAAAGAAATTCAACAAAGTAAACTATGTTCAGGGTTCTTGAATACTGGGTTAAGGTTGCGCGTGCGGGTATTACAGACGAACGGCACTGACATCGAGTTACTTACATTGTAGCCACGGCGGATCCGACAGCGGCGTAATCGGTGTCGTCAGGTTCGGCCGAAGTCAGCGTTACAACTTGAGCTGTAGCCGCGTCCATGGCTGACAACTGAGCAGTAACATTCTGCTTCGACAGATCCTCTGTGTCCTTCTTCCACTGACGAGATGCCTGTCAAATACATAGCGTGACGTAAGTTTCAACTTAACAATGAAAGAGGCGAATTCCGCTGCAGTTTTAAAACTTTGTGTCTTCACTGAACTTAAAGGTTATACACGGTAAGATTTCTGTAATTATTCTTTCATGTTCGAGGCATCTTTTACACGGTATTTTCAATAGGTGGCGAAGAATAATGGTAACAGACAAGATCCTAGTTTTTTCACCTACACACATCTAGATCTTTCTATTTCTGTCTTGTATTGACGGGACAGAACTTTGCTGTGGGATGCAAGAGAAGAGAAATGAGGAAAAAGTAGAAAGAAGCTGCGACAATCGAATCACCTGGTCCGTTAATTAAAAGAAATCAGTTTGGCATTCATATTGTTCATAGTACAAACATTTATCCCCGCTGGCCCAGAAATGGGTGTCTTTTAACGGAGTCATGAATACATAATGTACACGCAGTCCTTGATTGTTTTCTCTCCTGCAGATATGTGCATCCATATCAAGTAGTCCTTCTTCTATCAAACTTCATTTCCTGATGCAGAAAAGTAGTGTGAGTGGAGGACAGGTCCCGTACGAAGCCTACGGACATTTACTGGCGTTCACATCGTGATAGATCTAAATGCAATAAGGGAATAGGCATGACAGGACTGAGCAACGCGACTCTTGACAACAATCCATACAGCCCAGTTCTAAATCACAACTGCAAAAAGTCCCGTCTGCCTTTAAATAAGAAAAGTAAATGCGGTGCATCTTTTGTCCATCAGATTGTGCCTGTATGTTTTCTACTCCAGCTCAATAAGCTATTTGTTTGCAGTTATTTCCGCCTAGGAAACAACCTGTCAACCACACTTGTTATATTCACAATCTACTTTCTTGCCTGCAGTCTATAAATTTACACAAGAGATGACATTGAAACTCTAGCAAAAGGCCTCGCGAGTCAAGCGTATTTACTCGATGCCAACCTCCGAGGCACAGCTTCTCTCCTTCTATTACCTTATTCTGGCGCAAATAAGATTATCAAGTTCTCAGTCATAAAGTTCAATTTCCTTGCATGAATATTTAAAGTATAACTTCGGCAAGTCGAGTTTAACTGCCTTGCAAAAAATTACGCTCATTCAATGGTGTGGATTGTGTACGCCTGTAGGAGGCAGATTTTTTTCCATGAAGTGGTTTATCTATTGCATCAAAACGTGCAAATATGGAAGGAAAGGCAGGCATAACAATGTAACATTTACATTTCAGTCTTCATCACTGGAACAAGTATCTCACACTTCTGAAGGACACAGTTTCCGGCATCCAATGAATGTAAACTGATATGGTTGAGACCCCCTTGAACATAAAACTCCACAAGACACTCTACTTTATATAAAGTAAAGTTCAATGAAATACCATGGGTTCCGTTTTAAATTGTACGTCCTCCAACTTCCAAGTTCACTTCCGTACATAACATCAGGGTAGAGGATCCCCTTCAAATACCCTTCCCAATCTTTTCAGTGATAGAGACAATGACAGAAAGTTCGTTTGTGGTAATACTTACAGCATCGTCACCAAGGGGCGGTAGATGCGCCTTCTTGTCGAGGTCGTCCTGTGCTTGACCGACAGCGGAGAGACCGTCGTCTATCGTCCCCAACAAAGCTCTCTGTGCCTGTCCAACACCTGTTCCGTGCACGTGCGCACTATGGCCCTAAAATATCATATTTTCACACTATTAAGCCTTGGGAAAAAGCCTGAGAATCAATACGGTACTACTTACAAGCTCAGCATCTTTAACATCGAAAATTCTATTTGAAGTAGCTGTTCTACATATGTTTTATACCGTGTTGCATTAGAAAGTGCTGTTTTACACTGATACATTTATGTTACATCTACGTGATATCTTTACAGAAACAAGATACGCGGAAGAATGACAAAACTTTTCCCTCAAAAGTTCAAAGCACCAGTAAAGGAGAACATATTTAGAGCTTTCAAACTTGAAAAAAAAATGCAGGTAGACATTTACTAAATGTAAATGTTATTTATTACATAATTTCCTGCACTTAGAAGAAGTGTTAAAGTTTAAAAGTAATTTCGAAAAAAAAGAAGCTTCAATGGTTCAAAATCTACCATTAGGGACAGAAGCAAATGTCTGCGCAAATAATAAGACTTCTATTAAGAAATAATTGCGAGAATAAACAATTTTCACTGTAATAATTATCCACGATGTTAGTTTATTCATGCAAAATATATTCAATTTATGATTAGATTCAGGTAACTTTAAATATAAGGAAAATGAATAAATTGGCCTTCATGAAGTGGGCATTTAAGAAACATGCAATCGCAGGGAATCAGATTACTCTAGGAACGAATGAACATGATAAAATTAATGCAAAATACTTGAAACATCGTGAGATGATGAACAAGATTTTGTAACTAATTCAATTACCTCACAGTTTGATTTACAACGATGATCTAAAGTAATCAACTTTCTTGTTCATGAATATTTGTACAGAAGGGAAACTGTTGGCTGCTGCTGCATCAATGCCAACAGTCAAGTTTAATCAGTTTCAAGCTTTGGCGATGCAAGATTTCTGACGTTACTATAATCAGCTGTCCATTTCTCATTTGTGGACATGTATGGAAAAATATGCACTGTACTTTGTTCTTACTAGTCCGACAATTATTACACGACGTGTTACCTCTGTTACCTTATTCCGTGAGGTAATGGTTTTCATCGCAACTGAATATCATTCTTTGATTTATGCAGAGTATTGCTTGTCATTTGTTATAATTTTGACCCCTTTCCTTCCAAATGAGGTGAGTACATAAAAGCATGCGTAGGTATAGAACTCACAGCAGAGGGAGGAGCATGCCCACTGAAGGCCTGTGGGAGCATGTGGGAGAACTGTGCCTTTTGCATGCTGCCTGTCGTGAACTGTTGGCCGTCGCCTCCCGCGCGTAGCACCGCCGGCAGTGCCACCGATCCCATGTTACCATGTCCAACCTTGGAGCTCTGGTGCTGGATGATGGTCGCCCTAAACAGGTTGGAGGAGTTAACACCCCACGCATTAGTACAAAATAATTGAATAACCATGTAATCACACAGTCAAGAACTGTATAACTCCAAAGTATTGCACCCAATCAAAGACAGGTTACCAATGTGCGTCATCTAGATGGCCAACGGTATGAAACGACCAACTAGACTCATGCCAACTTGCTAACCAATCAACGACTGACTTGCAAATATGTAATTCTGAAATACCGCAAATGTTCAGTAGAAGTACACTAAAATACATGAAAATGCATCCTAAAACATTTTCATGGCTAAGAAAGAAAGCATCCATTTCTACCTTTTAAAAGTTTCAAGATGAATGTGATTAGTAACTTTGAAGGAAGCAACTTTGCGAACGTTTTTCAGTCGTGCATATTTTGCAGTTTAAATATTATTTGGCGGAAACACCTTGATATAACTGGAAGATACGTGTTAGAAATGTTAGAAACAGATGCCGTCATTCTATGTCATATCAATGTTTGCAAGATGCAATTTAACAATGAACATGGTAATAAGAAACGTATGGAAATACAAAGTGTCAAGCAGTAACGTCTAAATTGCAACTGCTACTGGTACAAAGTCAAAAACAATACGACAACAAAAGGAACCAAATCAAAGTGGTGAAATCAAGGGGGATTGATAAATAAAGTGACAGACCTTTGTAGAGGACTGAGGCAGCCTATGTTGAATTATAGCAGCTCTGCAATGTACAGTAGCCCCTTATGCTAAGAATCAAAATCTAATTATCCATTTCTTTCTTTAACCCCATCCCCAAAAATTAGTAATTTCAATTCAATTTCCACTTCTCTTTGAATAAAGTTCTTCCCTTAAATCTCTGAGTTATTACATTTCTTTACTTAAAGATTAAAAAGAAAATCTCTCGAACAATTTGTTTCCAAATGTCAAATTAACTCGAAGAGGGATATGAACATAAACTTTAGGTTTGGGCAACACATATTCATGACAGAACAGCGATGTACACAAGTCAAATGGGTTAATAGTAACTTCTTGTAAAATAATAAAAGTTAAGTATACCGGTAAACGTTCATTATGAAGAAACTTCAATGAGCTGCCGTAGCCAATCGCTTTACAATAAGCACATCATGACAAGATTATCCCACAACGTAGAATCAAAGTTTATGGTCTAAGTGCGATACAGAAGCCCAGTTAATTTATTTAAAGGGCTTTAGTACGTACAACATTACGGCCTATGAGATGTCTAGAGGTTAAGCTCTCCTGAGTCACTGGCCATCATTATGTATTAAGAGTTACATTATGCCTAAGGTGCACCTGGAATAGCGGGTATGTTTATGACGGATAATCACGTTGAGTCATTGAGAACAGGTCCTTACTTAGCGACAAGAGTCTGCATGTAGCCAGGCTTTCAAATTGGGAAATTTGTTGCAGTGGTTCGAGGCTATATTGAGGGGCAATACAAGCGGCGCTCCTGCTACGACCGTTTGGGGACACTAAACTAATCATAACTGTACAATAATCGCCAGGATTGTCTCGACTGCTTAGCCGCAGATTAAATTACTGGCCGGGAAAACATTAAGCAGGTGTCCCTAATGGCATGTGCATCTCCGAGGTCTTGTATTTTGTACAGAACCTCGCCACGTGCTACGCCACCCTCTAAATCATCAAAGTTTTATGGCCCTCATCCGCAAGTCTCGGTCCTGATTTGGCACTGCAGTAATGGGAATGTGCCTACAGTTATCTTGTTGTGCAGGAGTTTGCCCGGGTAACTGGGAGAAAAAGAAGACCCGATGAGAATGTCCTTGGTCGCATGGCCACTTGACTGATGTCAGTTGAAAGAGTTACCCAGAACTCACTGAGCCAGCGTTACCTTCGTCACAAGCTCAACTCCAACCTTCTCAGCTTTGCATTCAACTTTCCCAATGAAATGAAGCAGTACAAACCCGACCTTAATCTTATTTGACAATACATTTAATATCCTCTTTATCATTCGAGATATATTAATTTGACATGAACCGTAAAGAGGAAACTCCCGTTCCAACAGGCAAACTAACTTACACATAATGAAGAAGATAACAAATTCGTCACGTCTTTAGAAAATGTTATCGGGGGGGGGGGGGGGGGAAGATCTTGACAGGACACAACACCTTTCCAGTTCCCGTCCAAAATGACAAAACTTTTTCCGCCCTTAAAGTTTTAATTT
>JBCAUG010731299.1:0-11978 GCA_038406175.1 Haplosyllis leylae | reverse complement strand
ACCTGGCGGACACTCAATTCTGACTGGGGTTGAGTTTTACTACACAAACCAAGACAGTGTAAATATTGGTGACAAATGGTAATTTCATAATAACCACCTTTATTGTAACATATACCCAGTATGAATGAACCCTCACGGGGAGGTTATGTTTTCACAGGTGCCTGTCTGTTAACGGGGGGAGGGTACCCCAGACCAGAACTGGGATACCCCCCCCCGCCCAGGACCAGGACGGTTGTGCGGCGCGGGCGTATGCCTCTTGCGTTCACGCAGGAAGACTTTCTTATTACAACTATAATTGTAATTTTTTGAAAGTTGAGTTACCGAATGCGTGCCAGCAAAGGGTTGGATGGGGTATTGCCATCATAGATTCTTATAACACTCGTGGGGAACATGGCTGTTGTCACGTTGACGCTCACTTCCACCTGAAATAAAGAGAAACGTTACTAAGTAGGATCCTTCTTTTACGACAGTGTCCTTGGTGTTGTGTACTTCCGTTCTGCCTTATAGCGTTCCGCATCCCCCACGCTACAAACACTGTAATGTACAAATATAGATATATCTACCTGTTTTCCTTCTTCCGCAATTAATTGGTAGAAGATGTCGTCGTCATCCGCCTTTGAGCTCTGAGTATGGTGCGTTTCTTCAGCAGTTAAGTTGATTTTTGGTGACAATTCCACGTGGCCACTACCAAAGAATGCCTGGTCGAATGCTGAAATATTTTAGTAGGCAATAACTTAATGAACAATTTGTTCAGCGAAGAAAGTACAAGATTCAGGATATTTTTGAAGATTGACTTGATTACTTGTTGACAAATGTATCTGCAGGGTTGCTTTTCCTTTCCGTTTCAAAACCGCACAATGTGGATACCGTAGATTTTAAACTATAAATGTCAAATATGTGTACTTACGGCTTAGCACGAGTGCAATCTGGAAACCTCTTGCACCTGGTGTTTCGTCTGTTCCCAGCTCTATGTACATCATGCCGTTACTAGATGCCATAACAGTATCTACAATGAAAGTAAATTGACACAATGATGTAATTTAATATATCCAAAGTGAGAAATGAAAAAGACACGAAAAGACAGAAATTACATGAAATATGAAAATGTGTTCGCTTTTTTCAGAATAAATTGCAAATTATCACAGCAATTTTCTTGATACTTGGTCATATACTGAATTTAGGTACTATATTATGACGTGATTGAGAAACTATTTACCAAGAGGTGAACTCTTTCTGAAAAATCCCAGAGATGGAGAAGACCTTGAGCCCCCTGCATTTACCACGACATAATCGTATGGGCTGCCAAGATCCAGATCCAGAAACTTTGCCTTGATATTGTAATTACTCTTTTCCTGAAACAAGCAATGAGTTCGTTTTGTGTAAAACAGCAAATATCCATATCTTAGGAAGAAGTTCATCTACACACAGACACTTTGGAAAATTGCAGACCGCAGCACCTGGGGCGACTTTAAATATTGCAAAATATTTAGTCTGCCAACAAAGTAACTTTGGATATAAATTAGAATTACACTGTCGCTGTTTACCTTAGGTACCTTCAGGATCCATCTGCAATGTTGGTGACTGTAGTATTTACTGGGGTAGCCAGGACTGCTCAGAGTCATATATCCATTCACCACAATCATTTTTGTACATTCTGCAAGAAATTGCTATATTGAAATTGTTTTAAACATTTTGGGGCAGTAGTGTGCCATTTTATGTCAAAGCAGTACAATGATTACACCGTTTCAAGAAGAGTATTCGGATCCTTGTAAAAACATGTTACATGATTACAGCCATTGATAGCCAATTACATAAGAATTTATCATCCACTTAAGTAAATTCAAAATTAATCCTCCATCTTAACTTACCATGGCCTGTTTCAAATCCAGCATTCATCGTTTGATTGGCTCTAGCTGTACTGAAAACCACTTGCATTGTCAGCCTCCCTTGTTGACTTATTACGTCTTCCGCAGCGTAAGTTGGATCTGTTGAATAATTTCACAACAATTCTTAAGAGGAAAGATTGTAAGGTGCATGAACAGGACAAAGTATAAGCGTGCAGTTACTCATGGAAGCAATTTTACAAAAAGCTGTAAGAAGAATTTCAGTCGCGAGTGATTCTCTACGATCAAACTAACTAGTTCGCGTCTGCTATCTGACGCTGAATTTATTCAAAATATTTGAAAATAAATCAGGTCTCAAAAATACCCACTCGTGTAGTTGATAACCGGGTCAGATTTTTTCCCTTCACCATCCCACACTGTAACATAACCTTTGCTTATGGCCAGTTTACTGAAGGACAATGCCACTGAAGCATTGTGATCAGAGCTTATATCGTAGGTGCAATTGACAGAGCCAGGCTGCTGAAGGTAGATAGGAGCAGCGATGGCCGATCTGTAAGCATTCAACTTCACATCACATCCTGAAAAAAAATATTAAGACAAATTAAAAATTGAATTGACATTTTCTCACAAATATCATTTCACATTATTTGAAGGTAAATAATATACAAATAGGAAGGCATTTTAAATATTAAACTATGGATATATTAAGTGAATTGAGGAAGACAATCTGACGCATGTGACCGCCTTGTGATGTGTGAAATCATCTGAAATTGATTTTTCATATCACGTAAAGTACTATCCGAGGGTTGCATCGAACTACTTTCATTACATGAACATTGGTGATTTCAAATAACACTTCTTGAATCGAATAACTAGACAAAACATCTTTGTCTAAAATTATAGCACAAACATTAGACTAAAGCAATTACGTAAATACAAGTACACGTATTATCAAGAAAATGCGTACGTAATTTTATTTCTTTTAATAATTTACCTGTATTCGAGTAACTGACTTGAAAGGATCGTGTGGCGTTGGTCTGAACCGGACCAGATTTAAACGTCAACTGCACTCTGGTCTGAGCAACAAATATCACCACAGATGGATCTGAAAATAAGATATTACAATTACCGCTATCATAATTGTCATGATTCAAGTTGCATTTTAGATCTTTCCAGATTCTACTTGATGTCAACGACATGACCTCGGTTGGTACCCAAATAACAGTCGCAATTAACCTATACAAACCCGCAGATCCACGCAGAGTGACAATCTTCTCAACATTTACACCATCGCGTGTGGCGCCATTATAAACTGTGAATGTATCCCCGGGTTGAATATGGAATTCTCGGACGAAAATGTACATCGATGCATTCTTATCCTTAAAAAGTCAAAAGAAACCACAATTCTTTGACTCGTACACGCAACGTCTAAGGGTCTTTAGTGCGAAGATACACAACCTAAAACGATACGTTCATGACGGGATAAGGAAACGTACCTGCTTAAAATACCAAGCACATTCCCATCCAGCTGACACAACACTCGGTAAATCTTTGGTAGAGTTGATGTTTGTAGTCGTACCACAGTCTAGCAAAAAAAAAAAAAAAAAAAGTACAGAAATACACTAAATCAATCATTGGTGGCTCGTTAGAGTCACCTTTGTGGTTGGTTTGGTCTTTTTGCCCCAAAATTTTGGCCCGGGGTGGGGACCTACAAATGCCATTTGCTGTTCACTGAATGTAGATGGGGTGATGGTTGTACCTGTGGGGACACCTCAACACTACATTATGTAATCAAAGTTATTTCAACTTTTTGTGACCTAGTGTGGTGGGGATGCAAAAACCTAGTTTTGACTGCACTCACACCTGCCCATTCACCCCTCACACCTGTCCTTGCACCCCTTGTGCTCTTGCACTCCTCACACCTGCCCTCACAACCCTTGTACCTGACCTGACACCCCTTGTATGCTTACACCTGCCCTTGACTTCTCACACTTGCCCTTGCACCCCTCATATCTGCTGCTGCACCCCTCGCCCCTTGTGCCTGCCTCACTTGCCCTTGCACCCCTAGCACCTATTGTTGCACCCCTCACACCCCTTACCCACTCACACCCCTTGTGCCTTGCAACCTTTGCAAGGTGCAAGGGCAGGTGCAAGGGGTGTGAGGGGTGCAAGGGCACAAGGGTAGGTGCAAGGGGTGTGATGGGTGCAAGGGCACAAGGGTTGCAAAGCTACAAGGGTGCAAGGACACAAGGGGGTGTGAGGGGTGCCAGCCACCTGGTGAATCTTTTTCACTACCTAATAGACCGACTATTGATAGATTTCAGAACCTTTTTCACACAGAGAGAAACGAACAAAGCGCTAATCTTCTTTGTTCTTTGCTCGGTTTCAATGCAAGTGTACCATTGATTTCTGTGTGAACGACCAGAGCCGACGATATGTCTGCACCCAAACAACAGAGCAAATGTTTTCACTGTCGATATAAATTTTAAATTCGATGGATGTATTTAATCTATGTCACTGTTTTCAATCAATGAAAACTTGCCGGAATGGATGCTTATTTACACCAAAACAGACTTACCAGCATCTACTTTGTTCAACGACGTGACAGCACACAACCCTGTAATAAGAATTTCAAGAATTTCTTTAACTGTATCAAAATACAGATGGGAAATTTATTGTCAAGAATTATTGTAACTGAACTGTATCCTTTTTCTTCTCTTGAAAGATAGATCTAGATCTAAGACTCCATGAACGGACAATCGAGTCTAGATCTAATGTAGATCTAGTCTTGGTGAACCTGAATTATAGCGTTGTTACCGATTACTAAAAATATACTTACTATTAAATGCTGATTTTTTGGTTGAATAATCTTCATACATAGAGGTTTAATTCTGCCAATAAGACAAATAAAAGCATCACCATTAAAAGGTCAAAATGAAGGATTTTTCCTACAATTATGAATGCATTGGAGACAGCGCCATGACACTTTTGTGGCCAACTCGAAATTAAGCAGCGAGATCAAAATAGCATCATGTTTCGCAAATAGCAACATTTTGTTCCCACTGAATATTAATACAGACATATTATTGGTGTAAATTGTTTACAAAGGAAGCTTTTATGACGACATTTTCTACTATTTTTGCCTGCCTTTTTTATTTTCAAACTGAAGTGGACCAGTTGAGGTGAGACAGCGATGGCTTTGTCAAAACCAGTTTTTAACATGGATCTAGATTACCACACAGTGTCAGCTCAGATTAATAGGGCTCATGGTCCTCCTTTGAAGACATTATTGGACAAGGAAGAAATTGATCAAATGTGCTGTATCATAGCTGAAAAAGCACAATCAATCGAGATTATCCATGATATGCTGGGAGGACCCAACATGGAATACCATTTCATCGAGCCAGAGGAGTCATTTGAGGCATTTGATTACTTACGTGAAAAACTGATTGATGACCTCACTGAGAACAAGTGGGACATCTTATTCTTCGAAGATAGGAAAAATGTCTCATCAAATATAATAGTTGTGGTGATCAAGAAGCCCAGGAAACACAGAAATAGAGAGCATGTAGTGATGAAGGTCCTCATCTGTATGACAATTCTACTTCACCCGCCCGTGGGATTCTGCCGTTACCTAGATCTGACAGGTAAATCATGTTTCGTGTTTTTAAGGCCTTTAAAAAATTTTTTTTTCACAAAAATTTCCCTGTAGCTTAAAAATTGTTTCAAGGTCATGACTGCATACCTGAGATCTTTTTCTAAATGGTAATTTTTTGTAAAAAGTAGGTTAAAGTTGAAGTTATGCAACTGTCACTTTCTCTATTTGAAAATGTAAACAAATCTGTGAGCCAATCAGAATGCAGCACTGGGTCATGTGACCAGATAGTTTCCAAGAAGGTGAAAGAGATGATGGAAGTTTTTTAATACATAGTTAATAAAATGTCTTCTAGCAAAAAATATTCTTGTTGAAGTTATGAAACAGACAATTTTCCATGAAAATAGACATGTTAATCTTTATTCTGGTACTGGATATTAGTGTGTAGTGTGTTTGTGGAAATCAGAATAAGTCCCCGAAAAAAGACAAAAATAGACACTTCCTTGCTATTTTTGTTACAGTTAGGAAGCCTCAGCGTGCCGATACTCTTGAACAACAATCTGCTATGGTTACGGAGGACATTTTTAAGATAATATATGGGTCTGACAAGTACATGAGACGAGTTCTGTTAAATCAAGACATGCTGGTGTGGCCTTTGCGATACCCGGGACACAAATACATATACCGCTATGGAGGTAACTGGCGCTTGTTATTTGTTAAAAAATTCATACTTTCAGGGTGTCTCGGATTTTTTTAGGCTATTTCTTTTTGCGGTTTACTTACTACATCTAATTTAAACTTGGTCAATTTTATGCTGGTAATCCCTGAGCGCTTTGAGCTTTTCCTTAATGGTAATTTCTGTCAATCTAGCTATTTGTAAAGACACAGCGTTTGGTGCTGGTAATCTTTCCAATCTCTTGATTTCCGACTGCAATGTAGTAAGGGTTAAATCCCAGATTTTTATTTTCTGGCAAATTGTTTCAACATGTGCCCTGTCAGCCATTTTGATTACTGTCTGGAAATTATTAAATAATTAGGTCAACGTGGTCGCTCATCAAAGTACTAGAAATTATTAGATTTTGGTACAAAAGTGACCGCAAACATGAATACTAAGAGACACGCTGGTCTGTTGCGAGGGCGGAGCTCCTCATTCGATTTTATTGGTTGAAACATTTCATACCCTATATAGTAACAAAATTTCTTTTTTTTACTTTAAAACAGGCCCCAAGAAGCCAAGGGTTTTTGTACCTAGAACCCCTGACAAGAAATCTGATGAGAAAGTTGCAAAGAGTGTTTTTACTGAAGATACATCACCTGTCTTGGAGAGCAGCAAGGAGGGCGATTCTACATTGAGTTTTTCAAAGAAGATTACAACTAAGAAGTTCACTTTCAGAAAGAAAAAAGAAGACAAGAAGTCATGGCCTGAACCAGTAATTATATCTTCAGATGGGGAGTTGGAGCGATCAATGGTAATAGAAGAAATAAAGGTAAGCTTGGAAATGAGCGACTCCGACTAAAAATTGTCATGAATGTTGACATTCTGGGGCTCACACCCATTATAGAAAATGTTTCAAAAACAATTGAATTTTTGCGAGGTAGAAACCTACTTCTGTCTGACTTTATATGTTGTGGAGTTGTATGTAGTAAGGTTATGGATTGTTCCCTTAGTGACAAGCAAATATTTCAGTGTAATCAATGTAAAAAAAGACACAGCATCAGGAAACATTCATTTTGGTCACGATCCAAAATAGCGCTCAATGTATTGGTGGCCGTCATGTTTTTTTTGTAGAGGGTCTTAGTATCTCTGAATGCACTAGGATGTTAAAAAATCAAATTTCTGAGAAGTCTGTTATCCAATGGTACACATATTTCAGAGATATTTGTACATGTTACTGTACAAGAAACCCAGTTTTTTTCGAAATGATTGTGTAGTTCATGTAGATGAAACTGCAATAGGAGGAAAAAGAAAGTATTGCAGGGGTAGGATTCCAGAAACTAGAACAAGATGGCTATTTGGAATTGTTTGTAAAGAAGACCACAAGGCATTTATTGAATTTGTTGATAAGAGATTTCCTTGGAATAATACCACTCATTACTAGACATGTCCAACCAGGGGCAACTATCTGCAGTGATGGAGCCAAGGTCTACAAGGCTCTTGACAGCATGAATTACATACATAGAACGGTAATCCACAAGGACAATTTCGTAGACCCCATTACTGGGACTCATACTAATTCAATAGAAAACTTGTGGTCTAACCTAAAATATGAGTTTAAAAAAGTGAAAGGATCACAGAAATTAATGACTGACTCTCATATAGATGAATTCCTCTACAGGTATAACAGAAAGCATGCAGGACAAGTTTTCAACTTGCTATTACAAGATATAGCAACCTTTTACCCAATTTAAATGAAATTAATACAATATGAATCAAAAAAACTTGTTTTGTTTCCATCTGCAATGTATTCCGTCCGATAGCGAAGTACAATTTTTTGAAGTTTTTGAACTTGTTGTAAAAATGTTTTAATTGTTAATAAATTTTCAAGCTTTTGCATACATATAGTGTTACTTCTTAACTGTCCTCAAAAAAAATTTAAGAAAAATAATGTGTTTAAAGTACGAAAAAAAATATTTAAAATGACCCCCTGTCCGAGAAATGAATAACGAGCGAAACCAGTGTGCGCACAAACACCCCTTGTTTCACGGAAAGGCAACATCACTCTTTACAGTGTCAATGGCGGCGTCTGCTAAAAGTCATGTTTTGTACGATTTCTCAGAAATAAGTTGAATATTTCCAAATTTCTTTTTATATTTAATTAGTACTGATAGAATACTAAATAATTATAAAAAAAAATTTGAAACGTTTTCTCTTGTCTTAGAGAGAACAGCAACAACGCTGTATTTCAGGTTCACCCTAGTCTTGATCTAGATCTACCTCTTGCTGCCCCACCCCTTTTCCATATTTTGAGGGAATGTCAGGATTTTCTTTCGACGTACCTGCGATCAGCAGACATTTGGCTATCATCTTGGCTAGTCTCTGCCCAGTGTCAAAAATAAGTTACAATGATAGATCTAGATTAGATTCTACGTCCACGGTTTCAGCTCTCAAAATAACTCCCTGGGGAGTCTTGTGACGGTGATGTTGCTTTGCAGATCGCATGTGGCTACTGTCACAAAGAAACACAAATGATATTTCACGACTCTGATTGCAAACACTCTAAATTGCGAATATGCAAATCCGTTTGAAAATCTTCCAGTGGATATGGGAAAATTATCAAATCAACTTTTAGTTCCATAAAAAATGGACTATACTAGCCCGACTTACCACCATTTTAATTATGGTCTTTGACAACACTAGACCCACAAAGTCAAGAAAATAGGACTAACCCACGCACCTGTTAGGAGATAAATAGCTGACATAAAGCGTACACTCGCTTAGTAAATAGTATGAAAATTTCAGTTCGTTCTGTCTGTTGTCTCTTTGTCTCTAATACACATAACACCATTCGACAGATGTATTTTCATATCAGAATCAATGCATGATAAGACAAGATATGCTTGAACATTGTCACACCTGCAGTGAAATGGATTGTGATAAGTTATATGTTTTATTTTACTGAAGTTCTGAACTACCTCTCCCATTTTGGAAGTTGAATTCCTACAACAGGGAGTGTCTTGATCTTGACAGCACAAACAGGAAAAGTCAAAGTCAGTGTTTAGTTAAAGTTGAGATGGATTGAAGTAATAGTCAAAAGTTCAGAATCACTGGACACTATAAGCCCTGGATTAAGGGCCTGAAAGTTTTGGGTGTTAGGGCTCAAATATGCAATCCCCTACATTCTGAAGATTTTTTCTCATTTCTTATATTAAAAAGTATTGTACTTTATGGGTGTGTTTTCTTCAAGTGATTGTTATTTAAATTACTTTATCCTTATTTAATTTGTATAACACGGGTTAGACCTCAAAGCTTTTGTGTAACTTAATAAGGTATGTAAAGTAAGACCATTTTTTCTTGACTAAAGTCTTCCTAAGTAGTTAAATATTTAAAAGTGCATATATAACCCAAGGATAAATATTTTCACATTAAGGTTGTTTTATCAATCACCCAAATGTCTATATGACGTTTGTCTCGTTATATTTCTACTATGCGTCTTTGACAGGCCAACCAATCAGCAAGCAGCTTGTGTTTTTAACCGCCATGTACAAAACGGGAAAGCAGTGACAGGTAAAGAGCGACAATAAAATCCGAATTATAGATTCGATTCACATGTACTGTGTAAATTTTAACGTCACACAAATATTTGAACATACCATGCATTACATAAACGGATGTTTTTGGTAATCAATGGTTTGTAAAGAGTTTATGAAGCATTTAGATCTATTTCTAATGTAAACAATAAAGTCGACAATTGAAGACCAGGGAGCCATCAAAGGTTGGATAAAAATCATTCAAGTAAACTTATCCAGATCAAGAGTAACTATGCCTGCGGAGAAGAAAACTCCACAACAGAGATCTAAACCCAGGATCAAAGCATATACGAGTACTGGCAGTGAGAAAGTAAAGGATCCCAGGGGTGAATTACTCAAGAAGTTCTCCAAAAATTTTCGACGGGTGATGGATAATAGGGAGAATTTGTTGGCAGATAAACCAATACAGCCTCCCAAAAGTGTTAAATTTGATCCAGATATAGTGGAGACTTCGATTGGAGGGACCCAGAGTCTTGGACGTATCAACCAACTAAGTGACACGTCTATTTCTTCGTATTCAAGCACATCAACCACAACTGGGAACAGTTCAACTTTATCTTCTGATAACAGCAGCTCAGATAGTTGTACCTTCAATGGTTCACTATCTCAGTCATACATAGATACAAGCAGTATCAATGGCCACAATGTCAGTTCCTCCACACACCGGAGATCTGTGGATCAGAATGCACAAAGACAAAGACGATCTTCCACAAAAGGATTTATCACACCGAGTAAACTCCCAAGAAGGTTAACAGGTGACGGGCCACTTCCTTCTACTCCAGAATGTTTCAATCCAGTATCGTTTGAGACTCCCAAACCTAAGAGTGTTGCGCGAAGGAGTACCAGTTTGGAACCAAGGGATGATCAGGATAATTCCAGCGTAACCGTGGCTGTGAGAGTCCGCCCCTTCACAACAAGGTATTATTCTTGGATATTTGCTCAATATAAATGCGTTTTTTATTTTAACTTAGTAACTTAACAGAGTTTCAGAGAATTGGGTCACACTAACGGAATGAATAAAATAGATGTAGATTTACTTGTTATTAAAAATCAAACACACCAATGAAATAATTCTCGCGTAAAACATTTTCTGTTAAGGTAGAAGAAAGCTAATTTTAATGTTTCGCACCTGCGAAGACCTGCTCATTTTTTGCTTCGTTTCAAAGTTGCCTTTTTATTACTTGAATAAGAAAAACAGGCACATCTGTTGCACGTAGGATCGAGAAAATTCAAAATGTGTTGCACCCAAAAGAATTTTATCGCAACCATGTGGCCCCATCACCAATGTATGTAGTAAGAAATTTACCTGCCTGTTAGCAACGTCTTCGGTGATTACATGGCACCTTACAATTGAATAACCAAATTAAGCCTCAGAATAAGGTGTTTTTGTGGCCTTCCTAAGCCTCTAATACACCTGTTTCCTTTCACATACTGACACGGTAGCCTTGATGTCATTATGTAATTGCTGAAGGAATGCAAATCGTTATGATACGGAAATGCTGGAAGTCTGTGCACACTGAGCGTGACTGAGTTGTTACTAGTAGGAGTGTCTTAAAAATAGTCGACTAATGCCCCGCTAATAGGTGTAATACTGAATTGGCCAGGAAATGTTATAAGTACCTGTTTAGATGTAGCTTTAAAATCAATTTGACCCCAGGTCGGAATTTTGAAGAAAAAAACCCCATCAAGTTGAATTTTTAAAGTGCTTGGATAAAAATTTGATAGATATAGATTTGTTATATGTTGCAAAGTTTGAACAACATTAAACTCATTTCTGCCAAGACCATCGCATTTTCAGAGTTCAAATTTGAATAAAAGTGTCCGATACAGTGAAAATTTGGAATATTGTACGACGTTTAGTTGACCAACATTCCATTTACATATTTATGAAAATGCGTGCTTTTTCAAATGAGATATTTTGCATTTTACTGACTCGTATTATTTATTGATACATTTTCACGATATTATTTTTCCCGTCAGCAGTAGGTTTAGGATTTCAATTGTTTTTCTCCAATGGAATTGTCGATAAGTTGTTTAGTGTCATGCACACCTCTGCTAATATTAACCTGGTTGTGATACAGAATTAATTGATCAGACCTTGACAGATTTGCCACCATAATGTCTTCAATGTCTTGTGAATCCCAACAGGTGCGAACTTGATAATTTGTACTATGTATCAGCTAGGTGCAAAATTAATTCAGGGTGGCCACCCGTGGAACAGGGAAAACAGGGAATTTGACTCTTACTTTTTCCAGACAGGGAAAACACAGGGAATTTTGCTGTGACACAGG
>JBCAUG010731288.1:0-11978 GCA_038406175.1 Haplosyllis leylae | reverse complement strand
TAGTTCGAATTTCCACTTAATTCGAAGTAAAACCTTGCCGACGAAAGACTTCGATTTAACCGTGCCCAACCTGTAGTTATCCATCCCCAAGGCCAAACACACAGTAACAGTATAACATTATGTCTTTGTACAATACAGACATGGACAGAATTTAATTAAGGTTGTTTTTGCAATGTAAAAAGTTTTGTAAGGCAACGGTAAGATTTGATGAAGAACGGGTAATGACTCATCGCTCGCGTCTTGGCAGCAAGTCGTATTCCAGGTTTTCGAGAGAAGTTTTTCCTACCTCTATCATGTCTCACAAAAAATAGGATTTACACTTACATGGCTTTACAAAAGGAAACTTTGTACAGTTTCTTTCATACATAATTTTTGCACAATAGAAGAATACTTCAAGTGACGTTTAATTTCCTTATCATTAGAAAAGAAACAGCTACACTATTGAAACATAACGGTTGAGGCAGATGTTAACGTGTAAAATAATTCACTTTTAACAATTGGAAGGTTCTTTTCAAAAACTTTTTAATTAAACATCGTGCAAATCTCCACTCAAATTGAAATTTATTTTTCATGCAAATGAAAGAACATTAGCACTGGGGAGGGTGTTATTTATTGTATACAGAAGAGAAAAATATACGCCACGTTTTCCCTTCACAATCTACGCAACGCCACTGATATGCAGAAATGATAGAACTCGCTAATGGAGTTGAATAAAGATGAAGTGAAATGATACACTCTGGGATTCACCCATTGATTGCCTCTCATGGAACATCTGAAGCGAAGACCGCAGTGATTGGTCAGGAAAGCCTGGCTCACGTGAAAGGATCAGCCAATGACCTTTCCCATAGAGTGAGCCAAGCCAATAGCATTATCTGGGAGCCAATACACATCAGAAGTGAACTGAACCCCGAGTGAAGCACAAGCACCGAGGAAAAGTTCACGGGGAATGAGAAAATATTAAAGTCTACGACCTGATTTAGGAAGATTTGTGAACCAAACTCCGACCTGATTCTGACAATACAAACTCCAGGACGCGCATCGTCTTAAGGTAATCATATTTCTTTCTCTAAACTTTTTGTATTTCATGCTGCCCGGGGGGTTTTCTGTTGTGTGCGTGCGTGCGGTCTTACCGCTGATTCAAACCTTTCCCAGAGAGGCATAATAGGTCTATCCTTACATTTATTTCAGTTAGTTCTTTTGCAACTTATCACCATGCAGATACTGTAGTTACTGTTATGATATGCTTTAGGGGGACAACAATTTAACTCATTTCTAAGTAATATTTCGTGGGAAATATCATAATTTCGCGTTTTTACACTTGAGCACAGTACAGTGCTCAACGATCAAACATTGCTGTCACGGGGTTAATTTGTGTCAAAAATTACAAAGGTAAGTTGATCAGTTTCGGCTTTTTCGCACTGATCAGTTTAACTATCAAATATTTTGTTGGAATTCGAGAGTATTAGCGTGGGCACACACCGCCCCAACTCTCGTAATCACTTTCTGCTGAGGCCAATCACGCTGGGCAAAAGGGGGACAAACTACGTCCTGCCACCTTTTTTCAAACACGCACACACACTATCCCGGGCTCAGAACAGCCTGGGGAGGGACCAAAAAATTCCTTCACTCCGCCACCAATGGAAAGATAATTTTCATTTTTGGCATATTGACGACCAGATGTGTACGGACATAAGTTATCATCATCTGGGGGAATTCTTTGTTTCCCACGCATTTGCGTGGGCAAAATGCCGCCCCCACGCGCATGCATTGCGTAAATCCTGCAATCATCTGGTAGTAAACAAACACAGCTGTGTCGTATCTATCTGCTCAATTTCTGATGGGTTTCTTAAGGATTACACAACTTAAGGCTCCTGATAACGGATTAATTGTCATGATCTCTTTAAAATAAACTTAGTTGCAGATCAATAGGCGTTAACGCCACTAGACTATTTGAATAAGCTGCATATCAATAGGCTTTAAAGACGCTAGGCTATTTGAATAACTCAAACACATGCCATCGCATGCTTTTATGAGCAGGTCGCTAATTGCGCAACACTGTTTGAACAACTCAGCGCTATCCAAGCTGTAATCTTTTATAATGAGCGACTCATACAGGTGTCAGCCTAATTATCACACAAAAAGTAAACAGTGATAGCATCCCCAAGCTGTGCGTGGCTTCCCCGGGACGACCTATATTAAACAGAGCATCCACCCATCGAAGTTCACAATTGAATTGCTACTGACTGGACTAACACTGGAATGACTTTGCAGTTTGCAACATGCCGACTCAACGGAAAAACGCTGCCAAAAAGAATCAGGATAATGGTGACCTGGAGGAAGAACTACTCCCGAGTGACGAGGAGGAAACACCGGAGACCCTGGAAGCCAAAATCTGTGAGTATCTTGCACTTTTTTCTCTCTAACTTTTTTCTTTCCAGAAATCTTACTTATTTGACAGCACCAATACCAAGACGGCTTAGTTGCATAACTGATGAAGGCTTTACGGTGTCAAGTCTGACAATACTGGCAATATTACGTGAAATTCTCATAAGCATTAAGTTCTCTGTTTTTTAAAAACATTTTCATTTTCAATGTTCAGTGCTTATCTCATCACAATACTGATGTACCTATCGCACACAAAATTTTGCGTCGTAACAAGGGAACTTCATCTTCCCCATTATGTCAAATTTGACATCGCAATGTAAACTCTCTGTTCCCAAACTGCGTGCAACACACCTCTTATTTGTGTCTCATCATTGACAATTCCGGGTGTAAATGAAAACCATATTTTGCTATTACAGAGGAGATGCAGAAGAAAACGAAAGCGGCCAAGGAGGACGAAGAGAGGCGTGCAGAAAACAAAGCACGGATGCAGGCGAAACTCGCAGAATACAAAGCGGCACAAAAAGAATATGAAGAGACTTTGAAAATAATTTCTGAAAAGAGAAGAAAAGAAGCATCTGCAGCTCGCAAGCACAAACGGGACGAGGACCCTGATGCATCGGATGAAGAATGTGACGGCCCCCCGGAATTGGAACTGGCCATCACCGATGAGGAGGCGGTTTCAAACCCGTCCACTACAGAGAGTGATGGCACACGGGCCCCGCTGCCAAAGATTCCACGCAAGATGACTGATTTCTCTGAGGCTTTCAACCCCCACAGGAATGAGCACACAGCATACGTCTCAGGTTGGAATTTTCAATCAAAATCTTCCAGCGTTGATCTAAAATTACCCAAATTATTTAAAGATAAAATATTGAAAAATGAGTTCTTTTCATACCGTGAGTTGCACAAGGCCCTCCAGAAAAAAGAAACTTCATCCTCTGTGCAAGTTACTCAAGCACTGATTTCAATAGTGCAAGGGAATGGTGAGAACCAATCCTCCCAACAGCCCCAACAAGACAATCAAACCAGAATTACTTTGTTGGAGCTTTCAATGATGATGAGGCAGTTTTTTGCAATTTACCAGCAGATGTATCCCCAGTACACGCTGTCACACAATGAATACGTATACTCACTGTATGATCTGATCTTGAAAGGCTGTCCGCTTGCTAAATTAATAGATTATGACGATCTAGTAAGACAGCATTATATTGAAAAACGGGGAGAAGCTTGGGTGGTAACCGATTTGGCATTTATGACAAGGCTGCACACCTTCCTGGCTTTTCTGCGCAATGATAACAATCAGCGCACTCAAAATCAGCAGCAAAAGAAAAATTTTACCAGAGGGGGGAACCAACCTTCCCATTCCCAGAAGGGGAAGGCCGGTTCCCGGAACACTTTCATTAAAACTTCAAAACCTAAAAAGGATAAAGTCTGCTGGGCCTTTAATGGTATGCACAGGGACCTGAAAAAATGTGAGGCCAAGAATTGCCCGTTTCCTCATAAGTGCGCCTCATGCCATGGTGACCACCCTCGTTCCGAATGTGAAAAATGAAAGGTACAGTAATAAAGTACCGGGAAAAATTTTTTCCAAGAATTTTCCTTTGGGAAAAAATTATATTACAATTAAACCGCACAACTAGCCTCATGTGTAATTCCAAATTTCAAAACCAAGTACGATGCATTCCAGAAAAATTACACCAAAATTAAAACTGCACAACTAGCCACATATGTAAGTCCAAATTTACAACCAAGTGCCACACTATTCGGGTATTAACGAGTTTCATGTTAATTCCATTTCTGTGAAACCTGTACATGCACCTTTCATTTCCTTCTGTCGGAATAAATTTGAATTTCAAAATTGATTTTGCCTTTTCTGTTTCCTCTTAGAGCATGATATCGTTTGGGAACCCAGCTCTTCAGTCAAATGGCAGGTGTTAGAATACTATCTGTGGGGTCATCCGGACCGCCAGCTAGTTAACTGGTGTATTGATGGTTTCAAGAATGGTTTCTCACTTGGTTTGGAAGGTGATCCTTCCCCCTGGCTAGACCCACCTAACAGCCTTAAAGTGCGTCAAAATCCAAAAGCCACTTGGGAATTGATCAAAGATGAAATAGACAAGGGATTCATCATCGGGCCGTTCAAGACAAAGCCCATAAAAAACTTACTTTGTGTTCCCATTAATATCGTTGAAAAGGAAACAAGTACCGGTCTCTATCGCCTTGTACAAGATTTTTCTTTCCCCTGGTCCGACCCACACAATGGAATAAATGCCCTAGTGCCAGATAAGAACAAGAAAGTACATTATTCAGGCATAGATGACATAGCCAGAATGGCTTTGAAATTCGGAAAGATTAGCTTCGCAATGCGCATGACATCCGACATGCATTTAAATTGCTACCCCTGGTGCCCGATCAGTGGCATCTGACTGGTTTCAAATTTAGAGGAGCATATTTCATACAGATAAAAACCCCATTTGGAGCTTCGGCATCTTGCTTGCATTTTGAATGTATTGCTCAGCTAATCAACTGGATCATAAGAGACCAAATCCCCTCAGCGCACCTCTGCTCATACCTGGACGATTTTTGGATTACTCAAAAGACACTGCCCGAACTCCGAGTTCTGGCATCAAAATTTGTCTCAATAGTGGAGAACGAATTAGGTTTCCCCATCAGTCACAACAAGACACTGGGACCAGCACCCATCTTGAACTTTGTTGGCCTCACAGCTGACCTCATTAACCTGAGAATACTTCTACCCGAGGACAAGAGGCAAAAATCGTTGTCACTAATTGACAAGCTGCTAAATGCTAACAAAAACGGTTCCTATGTGACAGTGAAGGACATAGAACGTTGCACAGGTATGCTCAATTACACCTGTCAAGCTATTCCCATGGGATGCCCCTGGTTGCAATCAGCATACGCTCTCCAGTGGATTCAAGGGGACAACAAAAGCCCGCGCACTGTCTCAAATTTAGTAGCAGCAGATTTGACCATGTTCAGAACTTTCTTGACTTCAGAAGAATTTTTTGTCAAAACAGTCCCTTTCTTGGACAGACTGGGAGTGCGTCAGGGATGCCTGGAGATCATGGCTGACGCCAGCGGGAACGAAAAGCTGGGGTTAGGCTGTTACCTCCCTTCAACCCAGGAATGGTGTGGCGCACTATGGAGTGACACTAACTGGTTTAAATCACCACAATCCGGGGGCCTGGGTCTGGAGGCCCATCGTGTCATTTACCAGCTGGAGTTACTAGCCATTACTATAGATTTCAAAAGGTTTGGTCCGAAGCTCTCCGGGTGCCTGATAATCCTGCGCTCAAACAATGATGGCGTGGTCAAGTCTATCAACTCAATGTCCTCCCACCTGGAGGCAGCAGTGCAACTGTTGCGTGAACTCACCCTCACCTGTATGTCCATTTGATCCAAATGGAGAGGTACGCCTAGATGTCCAAACCAGGGTGAGGAATGCCCTCTATACTGCCATCAGGAAGAGAGTCAGTCGGCGCTATTGGATCCGGCGTCAGTACACCTCGGGCAAAAAGAAAGTTGAATGGATTGCAGAACCTGCTGCCCCGCATTTCACACGATCAACTCGTATCAAATGCAACAAAATATTTTATGACTGTTGCATGAACGGCGTTGAGGAATTCCCCAAAACTGATTCGGAACTAGATGGGGATGTGACGGATGAAGAGGAGTTGAAAAAATACGAACTTCAAGGCCACTCCGATAATAAATTGGATTACAGAATGATTGTTCCACCCGCTACCACTTGGATCCCCTTTTTGGCAAAATTGAAGGCCCGCAGAAAAACATCCCATTCCAACGCATGGGCCATTCGCTATGGTAAAAGGAATCAGCTTCGCTGTGCTACTAATGCCTTCAAGGCCAACCTCATCAGGAGCACAGTTAATGATGAAAATCAACTTATCAGCACCCTGGAAAATCTCAACCTCCTCCCTCAAAGTTTCAATGGCAAACTCTCCATGAAGGATGTGGATGAACTAGTCAGTGTCATGACAAAGAAGCAAGGTAAAACCAAACCTGGCAAAAAGAAGAAATGTGAGGTCCCTCTTCTACCCGGATTGGGAGTTAAGCCACGGCAGACCGTGCCAAGAAAACGTCTGATCATCCAGCGAAAAAGAGAGCGGCAGGCGAGGGCTTGCAACACAACCAAAACATGGGTGGTTGCAGAAGGGGATGACTACCTCCTCACCCATTCCAGGTTCACCAATTTCTTGGATGAACTGTATGATGGCGACAATGAGATGGGCGAAGACTGAACTTTTCAATGGCGCATGCCACACTATCATCAAACTTGCTCTTCAACGTAGATATTCGGCACTCATAAAGAGAAGGCTCCCAAGTAGTGTCAAAAACATCCCAGTGTCAGCTGGACATAGATGTAGTTCAAAGTTTAGCGTTAGAAACATTAGACTTAAACTTAAAACTTTGTATGACGTGAGGTGGAGGTAATTTTTCGTACCCCAGACCAGGTTTTTCCCGCATAACAAATGTATCTTAGTGATAGCTTATCATAACGCACTACTACCTATTTGTATTATTCACGGTACTTAGAACTAGAATTTGCCTCAAGATTATTGGAAAAGTTTTCTGGACCGCGCACCCAACATCTTATCATTAGAACAATTTTATCGGTTGTACATAATACACTTCATACTGTCACAATTTTGACAGAATTCAATTTTTCTAGGGGAAGTAGAGGTTTACCCCTAGCGCTTTGCGATATTTTATGCCTGTATACAATTATAGAACAATAAAGCATGCGACCCTGTCGCATTTCAAACATTTCCGTGCATTTTTCCTTCACAAGTAAAAACTCCGAAATTTTAAGAATTTTTAGTGAAAAAGTCCGCCGGGACACGAATACAACAACTTGGAAATTTTTAGTTCCATGTTGCCGAAGACTTTGCGATGAGGGAAAGGGTAATGGCTTGGGAATTTGAGATGTCCATCATGACCAACGAACTTTTACGCTCCTATGGCTGGCGACACCTCTACGAGGTTGGAGAATCTAGGAACACCAGATGGACCTACTGAGTACATCTGGTATTCCCTGACCACCAGAGGGTGAGTTGACACTCCCCCTAGGCGGTCAATTTATCACCAGCCAAAACTGAGAGTGATTCTCCAGCAGTGACATCATTAACTTGAGGTCACTGCAGTAGAGTTAACTATTTGAAGGTCAAGGACATAATAATTTCCTCTCCCAAGCACCTAAACCCTTTCTATTTCAGGAACAAGCATGATAGGTCAACTAGCTGATTCTTCACGTAGTGAAAATCATCGACAGTCACATTGCTGTTCTGTGGTACCACTGACACCGCAGAGACCGCATCGCGATCCAGCATCATTCAGCCTACACATAACAACTAATTTCAACAGTACCAATCGGATTCCTCCGAGAGAAATATGTCTCATCTGATCAACCAAGAACACGAATCTGGTGGATCCAGATCGCTGTTCTTCTGGCCCATCTCGCGTCTCATCGACAATGTTACGAGATTAAGTTGGCATGGATACCCCCTGAGACTTGCCATAAAATTTTCAATCCAGGTCTAGTGGACGAATTCCAAGCTTGTTCTAAGACTGAAGGATTATCATGAGAATTGAGTTCCTAACACCATGACGCCATTCCTATGATACATTACAAAAAGGCAACCAATAAGAAATTCATTGAATTCTTCGACTTGCTAACAGTGATACAGTCGGAGGATGGCGATAATATTCTTTTGGATTCACATGGGATAGAAGATTTTCATATTACACATGTTAGGGTTTCCTTGTGTGTTGAAATGTGGCACACACAACCAAATCTGCCTTGGGCCTCAGGTATAAATAAAACATTGACTGTAAAGGGTAAAAATATCAATCTCCACGAATCACCGGCAAATACTTTCAAGGATTGCTACACAAAAAAATGAAGGAAGCCCAGCGAAATATTCTCTGAAAATAGTGATTCCTTTGCAAATGATGTCCAAGGCAAGAAATATTCATAAAATACAAATGGGAAAGGACAATTGCTCGGAAAATATTCTATTTATTACTGGAAAGACCAAACCACCATTAATTTAAGTCATGAAGAACGTATTTCGTAATTATACAGAACCAATTACGAACAATAAGCCACAACTTACACTCACTCAATTATTGTTTGCACAGAAAATGAAATGAATTGTGCAAATTAATTCACAGAACACACTGCAATAAAACTCGCCAGTACAGCTACCATGGAAACGCAATTCACAGATTTCCAAACATTCACTTAATGAATGTACCCTGTCTGGAATTTTTCACTGCATTTTCCAGGAAGAAAGAAAGTGAGTTTGAAAGTGTCTCACAAACATTGTTCATTATTTTTTCCAGGAGAGATATTTGCACTACCTTTTAAAGTTCTGTTAAATTTGACATTGACCTTACTCTTACTATTACTGTCTTTCTACCTTACACACTTCTGTCACTGTCGGCCAACTTGGGGAATACAACTACAGAAATATCCTTTTTACAATAAACTACAGAAACATTTCAATATCAATATTCCTATTTCAAACGTGTCAATTCAATTTCTGAAAAGAAACCTTTGATTTGACAATTTTTACACTTATTTCTAATACAGAACTTTTCTCGATAGGGCAACTTCGTAAGTATTCTAAAATAAAACAGAACCTCGTCTATCAACAGAGATGGCAAAACGCGATCGGCAGACAATCACTCCATCACACATTGACTAGAATTTCGCTCAGACTTCTCATCATGGGCACAAACTTAGTTCCAACACCATCGGTAGGGTGTATGTAAACAGTAAACACATATTCACCACTTTCTGCAAGGACGGAAAGAAGGAAGGGACTACACAAGTGAAGACTAACCTGTCGGGCAAAAGTTCCGCAATGAAGTTTTCCACAGATACAATTGGTTGTCTTTCATGTACAGCACCTGTTCGTCGGAGATTGTCAATCCTGTCCTCCGCACCTTTCAATCCAGCAGAGTAACCAACAGGTTGAGGAGCAATGCTTGGTTGACTGTCCTAGAAACAACAAAAACATGGAACTCTTGTAGTGGGAGACCATTTGACTTGGGATATATGTGTAGCATGAGTACGTATGTCACATGTCATTTCGTGATATCAAAAAACGGATAGTCCAATAGATATAAACACACTTTGGAAGGAAAAAGTCTGTGGTGTAATTGCTAATTTATGTGTGTTCACTAACCAATGTATCTCCTTTCAACACTTTCTATCTAATAGATGCGACGTTAATGACTGGATGTAATATGACGTCATAGGAATCATTTCACATTTTTATAAATTTTCAAACTTTAGTAAGTAGTCAAAATAACTAAAGAAATAAGGGATAGGACCAGATAGTCTTATCGGGATTTCATTCGATAGACTCACCATTCCAGTGACAGATGCTCTACCAAAAACATCCTGGAAAGCCTGTCTCACACCAGCGACCTTTACTTCCTTCACTGACGTTACAACTATATGTATATCTCCACCAGACACTGTCAATAAAATAGTGAAACTGTTACACCTCGAGAAGACAGCGTACAAAAAAAAGACTTTTACCCTGTTACTTTATACCTAATTTACCAGAAAAAAATGTAGGATTGTATTATGGACATAATTTCACTATTGGAATAACTTTACGGTGGTGTTGGTTTATGATATCATAGACGTAGGTTCAGGTCTTTGACAGGTGACACCAGGAAAGTTATCAGATTCAAACCCGGGAAAGTAAAACATAAGTATTTCGAAATGGAATAATAACAGCTTCTTGTTGGCTACTTTGGCCGTTCGCTGGTTGATTTGGCTATGTTCTATGGTTCCTTTACACTTGACAGTGACAGTGACCGAGACTGAGACCGAGACGACTGACCGATGACATTGGGTTCAATGGAATTGTACAGATGGGTTCATACTGCACAGACAGATAACAACACGGATTCCCATTGAGTTCTGTATTGTTGTTATCGGTCTCGGTGACTGTCAGTGTAAATGAACCATAAGTGGCCGGGTCAAGATTAATTCAAATCTAAAGATATCTTATTTCATTGATCAAGATATAATTTGTGTTTTAAAATCATTGGTTTTAAGGGCTGTTTACACGTAACGACACCGTCACCGTCAAGTTTACATTGTGTGGGAACGGTGACGGTGTCGTGACCTGTACACCCTTTAGGTTGCATATCTTTTAGCGATCTACTTGCACTGTCGGTATGTTTCAGTTCCACGACCACATTCTCTTTCTAAAATTACATAATCATGTTAATTAAAGATGATAAAACCAACTTACTTATCACTTCCTTCATGCCCGGGTCCAAGGTTGTTATCATGCTTTCCACTCCACTCTGAAAATGTAGGCAAAAAATTAATTATCAAAAGAATTTTTGCAACTTCTGGGCGATTCCATTTTCTTACGAAACGACAATGGACAGGGAATTCTCAACAACAAATTTTAATTTAAATATATTTGATTTACTTTAACAAAGTTATGTTTACCGTCTTTAGTTTATTCAAAAAAAAATTCTGACACAAACTTTTAACATCGTGTCGCGTCAAATCTAATTCTGTGATTTAATGTAACCGTTATTTTGTAGTGGTAGGTAGATGAAGAGATAAATTCATGAAAACATAAAGAGAAGATAAAACAATAGGTAGATGAAGAGTGAGATGAAGTGGGTCCACAAATATACCAAGGCAAATCTGCACAGAACTGAGATGAAATTTAGGAAGTAAAGAGAGACATATGAGGTTGATGAAAAGGCAGATAGATGAAAAGAAATGGAAAGAGAGATGAAAACATAGAAAGGTCAATGAAGAGGTCAATGAATATGTAGATAAGAGACATGAAAACAAGATATAGAGATGAAAAGTGAGATGTTGACAGATGAAAGAGAGATGAAAAGCAAGATAAAGAGATGAAAAGTGAGATGATGACAGATGAAAAGTGAGATACAGAGGGATGAAAATATGATGAAGAGAAGAAAATGAGATGAAGAGATGAGGAGGGTCTGAAAATGTTCCGGGAGGGGGGGGGGTCCCAGCTGTCCACAACCAAACACATGCACTGACACAATAGCGACCAGATAAGTCGCTGCGACTAAAGCAGAGCGCAGAATGACCTTCAGTGTATAATTAAGAATTACTGCCCATTTGCCACCGCGGGCGAGTAACATAAAAATCAACTCGCCCACAGCAAAATCTACTCGCCCAGATCACCAAATAATTTAGGGAAAAAAAATTGATTAAAAAATACAGTAATTATTGTAATTACACTAAGCATTCAGTTTAAGTGCTATTTCAAGAGAAATATTAAACATGTATAAAATATGTATGATATTATTTTTGTTATTGGAAGGTAGCATCACTAAACCACCAAAATTTCAACTGGCCAGACAGGGCGAGTACTTCTAAATTCAACTCACCTGCGGAGAAATGGACTCGCCATGGGCGAGTGTTAAATTATACACTGACCTTATTGCGATCGTGGCCAATTTCCTTTCTTTTTATTACTGCCCGCGTACGTAGTACGATGGGAAAGGTAATGTTTTCAGAGGCGTGAGTCTGT
>JBCAUG010731277.1:0-11979 GCA_038406175.1 Haplosyllis leylae | reverse complement strand
CCCTAGGATATAAAGGGAATAAGGTCTGATACTTGAACATTTCGTTGCTGCATTTCGATACAAGCTTGTTGCCCGTGGATAAATGTTAAAAAACAAATTCCGGTGGTTTTAAAAATCATGTTGATTCACATCATATCTTCCCGTGACATATGATTTGCTTCATTTCAAAACAGATTGCAATGGCTCATAGCGTACAGAAATCAGATGAAGATGTAATTTCAAGCCAGTTGGCAAAGTTTCATATCGATGCAATGGACGAAAGTGTATGATTATGTGTATGTTTCTCAATAATTCCTGCTCTCCTTTATGACAGTATTACAGACAAATAATGTAATGAACAATGTATTACATTAAACCTACATTATTTTCGAATTGTACTGAAAAATATTAGGATCGTTCATCTAGTACAATGTCTGTAATCTTATTTCAGGCCTGACTTTCAACGCTCACTCCCAGGATCTGTGGCCCAACCGATTCCCACAGCTGCACATCAGAACGTAGTTGAGACACAGTCACAACAGCAAACACATGCTTCAGTGAATATTCCTGTACCTGCCACACCAGCTGTGCAACCACATGCAGCTACACCAATGTTTAACCCAGTACCTGCATCAGTACCAACACAACCACAGGCAGCTGCACCAATGTTTAACCCAGTACCTGCATCAGTACCAATGCAACCACAGGCAGCTGCACAAATTGTGAACCCAACTAACAACCCAGCAGCTACACCTCCAGGTCAACCTGTCATTGCCTTTTACGGTGGTTACAGTACAACTGATGGCAAAAGTGCAGTAGAAACTACAGGAACAGTTCGACAACCATTGTGCACTGAAGCTGCAGTAGCATCCAAGGTCTCCTTCAGGAGCCTTCATCCTGATCCGAGACAAAACCTGTGAGTTCGAAATTTAATTTCCATTTTTGTTTACACACACTCTTAACTATTGCAGGTATGAAACGCCAAATGCATTTAACGTTTTCATCACAAATGGACATTCTTAGAAAGTAATAAAAAACAATACTTTTGGCCAAAAACACGTATTAAAAATTACGAACTAATAGGAATAAAATGTGAAATGGTAAATTATTGTGAAAAAACACATATCTCCTTTTCTAGCATAACATTTCCAATGATGAAAACGTGAAACTAGATTAGAAAAATTTCATTCTTGCAGGCCTGACTACACATTCAAAAGTGATCCCCGATTCATGAGTACTATCACTGATGCTCATTATGCGCCAGTACCAAGAGGGGAAAATGAGTTTCTTGCTGTTCTGCCCAATGTTTACGACCACTCCAAACCTTGTCCAATGAACATGACCCCTGAAGAAATCTACCTGATGTATGACACTCTGATACGCTACCGTCAACAGAAACAGTGAAATGCTGAAGAACGTGATCTGTATGGGGGATCAACAAACGCTCTACCATTAGACTGGTGACTTTTTTTTTCACCCTTATTTCTTTGAAAGTGCCTGATGCATTGTCCTTTTGTAAACGAAAATGGCTATCATTCAATGTGAACATAATATCTTTGGTAATTTTAAAAATACATGGATTCTGCATGTCTTGTTTCTTTAGGATGATTTTACCAGTCAGTCACTGTCGTACAACAATGGTTTCATAATTTTGCAGGCTGCAGAGCCCTGCTGCACCAATACAGCAAGCTCCACTTCCACCACCACCTGTAACACCTGCACAAATTCCACCTCTACCAGTTAATGTGCCCACAGGAGGAGCCCTTCCTACAGGTGCTAACGTCGTCACAGCGGCTGTACCTTCACAAGCAACTGCATCTGTTCCATTGAACATTCAGCAAGCACCTAACCCTGTGCTCCAAGATTATTTGAACAAGGCTATGGTCCAGGAAGGCAACACTGGTAGTGTAACAATGGACGATGTTGCAAACTTCATGTTAACAGCAGGTAGAGGAACCATTCATTACAGGGGGGTAAATGCTTCTCACGACTTCCACAAGCATTTCCAGAAACATTGAAGTTTACATGTGTACATCAGAAGCATTTGTTGTGCATTGCACATAACACGCTTTCTTAACTAACTTAAGTTTTATTTTTAATATTTTTGGTAATATTTAAGTTGTACTTCAGAACATTTTCCAACTTGGATACACGATATTTGGAAGAGCAGCTGAGACACACATTTGTTGGGTGTGTCAAACTTACAATGAAACTTGTAAGAGGAACAACAAAATTTAACTGTACTATTCTAATATTAAAATAACCTATTCCTTTCACCATGCTAATATTTGAAAAACTGTTCCTTGGACAAATCAAAACCTATTGAGCCTAACTTCATACTCAGGTATTCAGACTTTGACATGTAGACTTTCAAAATTATCTCAAAAGAAAAATGTGGAAAGGAAAAAGGTCTGTTTTATTTGGTGTGATGGAGAATATGACACATAAGAATACTTGTTTTGCAGATCTTTCAATCAAGCAAAAAGACATCCAAGGTATGAACCCAAAAGATAAATTTAAGGATTCTCAAGGCTCAGATTCTACAATTGATTCTGGTAGCAGTTCTTCTTCTGATACTAGTCAAAGGCGAAGAAGATGTACAATACTATAGTACTCAGGAATATTTATTTCTGCCATTGCTATTTTAAATGGTGTTTACATGTTGAACTTTTTTAAACTGTGCTGTGCACATGTTCATGGAGAACTGTTTTAGTCGGAGGATATGAAATCAATTGATTTCTTGTCAAGTTTCTTGGCCATGTTTGTCAAAATTTTGTGTGATGACATTTCTGATTTTTGTTGAGGTTTTGCGCCAAAACCTAGAAGTTTGCTGAATGAAAGTAAAAGTGAGTCTGCATGAAGCAAAGTACTCTCATGGCCAATTCAGTGGTGGATTTTGTAGTTAGATTAAGATTCAAGGATACTTTTTTTCCCATGTCTTTAAATGTTCAGTTCAATCATTTGTGGGGATCTTTGTAAAGTGCTAGTATGCCAAATGATTGACTAGTACACAAGACATTTTGCTTTTAATATTTGACCTTAATAACACATTTGCTAATTAAAAAGTGAGCGTTGAAGAAACATGGAAAGAAGTATGACAACTTACGATTGTCATTCACATTTTCTTCATTACTGGACTGTGGAATTTCTTGGAAAGCGCACTTTACATCTTCGTGTTCTGTAGTTACTTCAACATCACAATGCTCTGAAACTGATCAAAAGTTATGCTAAAGTTAAGAACTAATACTAAACCACTTACCCAGTACTAACTTAGATTTTATTTTACTAAGTTGGGAAAATTGATTTGTGTGACACATAAGCGTCATTGTGTGACGAAGTCAACGATTAACACTTGATAAAAAATTATTTGTTTGCAATCAGTCGGACATCACAGGAGAGTTTACAAAATTTGCCTTGATTACAAATATTGACAAATTTAAAAACCTATCATTGTATAAAAATTTGTTTCTTCCTTGCAATAAAAACTCTGATTTTTTTTTAAAATAACATGTATTTCTCTTTTATTTTGTGCTCTTACCATTCACGTCCATTTCATCAAAAATATCGTGAGGAATTACTGAAAAATAATTTCTAAATGGTAGTGTAACTAAGCAACTGCATTTTACGGAGAAAATTACTGAGTTCTTCAGTGACCGACAGATGTGTCTTCAATTAAGACAAGCCCTTAAAGTGTTCCTTAAAGGTAAATTTGCATACGCATCAAAACAAAAACAACCCAGCCATGTAGCCAACATATCTTGATCATGATAAGACTTTGGATTTGAAAATGAAAGTGAGTCATGGATGTACAGGCACACAATAAATTTTGTCATAATTTGCATCTTGGGGAACTACAAAGTAGAAAAGAGTGTTCCCACTACCAGTACTTGTACAGAAAAGCATGCCATATCAACAAGACTCTGAAAAAAGAAGTGAAGAAATTGAAGGCAAATTTAGAAAAAGTGCAAGGTAAATTAGCAAAATTGAACGACAAATGGATTTCCTTGCAAGATCAATTAGAGGAGCCACACTGCAAAAGAAAGTGAAAAGCATGGTACAAGGTTAAGTGTGACCGTACTAAAAGACAACGCCTAAATGAATATCGTGAAATAATGTTGGATACTTTGAAAGAGAATGTTCCTCAATGTCGAAGGGCCAACATGTCACTGTGGTTGGGAAACAAAAGTGTGAATTTCTTGTGGAAATACAAAGATTTCAACAGCAGTAATCAAGCTTCCAATGAGGTTTTTAACTTTACCAAGAAATCGGATCATACATATGCTTGTAACAAATTAGTAAATAATGATTTGGAGGATGATGACTTAGGCGACATAGATTATACCTCCATCTTCGACTCAGAGGGTAATTGGCAGCAGAAGCACAAGAGAACACTGATAAATGTTATGGACTCTTATCGTATTTCACATGAAGCCTACCACGAACTACGACATGCAGGGAAAGGTCACTTTCCTCCTCTGCATCACATTCATCTGGAGAAGAAACGAATGTCTGGAGAACTGCCTTACATCAAGCATGCAACAGTAAGACTTACATAACTTATCATGATTAATTTTTATTTCTGACATGTCTCCTTATTACATAATTAAATTTAACATGTGTTCTTCAGGACGATGCAGTCAGACGATCAGTGACAAGTATTTTAGAGTATCTGAGTCCCCCTGCAATAACTAGTGTATGTTGTTATCATTTATTGACTTATTTATGTTCATGTTTGATTCTTAAACTTTATCTTTATATGCAATTATGTGTTAATATTTATTTAACATTGTCCCAGAGAAAATACATACTTAAATTTGCAACTGATGGGGCCATTTTAACCAAAACTAAGAATGCTGTTCAAGGAAGTATCAAACTAATACCATGTGATGTTAATGGTAAAGTGGACATCAACAACAAAGTTTATGAGAAATTGGACAAAGAAATCACTGTGTATTATTTCATAGGTAATGATTGCAAAATTTATTTCAGTCCCCCTTGGTCACATGTTGGTTGAAACCACTTTGGCACCAAAATTTTGATGCTGCTGAAAAAGTCGAAAAAAATTTACTCATTCATCATTCCAAACACTGAAAACGTTTTCATGCATGAAACGATGGATGCATTGCGTTTTTTGCGCATGATCTGGAACTTCGTTTTTCTTTTGATTTGTGTCAAAACAAGACTATTTTTCACATCTGTCCGTGTAGTAGAAGGTACCTAAAATCTTTTAAATCTTATAATTTACACAGTTACAATGTTTTGAAACAGGTGATGAAAATTATGAGAACCAAGTTAAATATGGGCAAGAAGTTTTTATAGAGTTGAAACAATTGGAGGATAATGGAATTCATTTTTAAAATTTACACCATGAAATCAAAGTGATTTGTTGTTGTGATTGGAAAGCAGGTGCCTGCATTGAAGGTGAGAATTGCAAACAATATTCCCCCTCACTCAGTAGCATTGGCAAGTACATAAAATATTTTTTTATTTGCATATTCCATTATGCAGGTTTGAATTCAGCCACATCAAAGTACTTCTGCAGATACTGTTTTTGCACAAAGGATGAGATTAGTCTTCTGACAGGTTTATAGTCTTATATTTTTAGTGCGGCAACTATATGAGGATTTATATATAATTTATAACAATATCATTCATATCTGTCTAGAGAATAAGTGCTGGAAGCTAAGTCGGAATTATGGTAAGCACCTAGAATTGATGCAGAAGGGCTCACAATGTCAGGGATGTATTCGTAAGCCTGCAATTCCATTCGAAGCTGAACAGTGTCCTCCTGACATGTTACACTTGAAGAAAGGGATAATTTCAAAGTTGGTTAATCAGCTTGTTGACTGGGCAATTGTACAAAATAGAGAAGAAGCTCTAATGTCTGAAATCAAGAGGCACAAGATACCTTGTGTGAGTGTTTCAATTTAAAAGATTTCATTACTTCCTTTGACAGGAATAAATAAATAACATAAGATAAAATGTATTCCAGTTTGTACAAGGAGCAGTATTCTGATGGTTCAAATAGTGGAGTGAAGTGGACTTGTCCAAATATCCATGACTTGAAAAATATTTTAGAGAAAGTAGATCTTCAAAGGATACTTCAGAGTGTTTGTGACAAGAGGCTTACTTTGTTAAAAGATTTGCCAGTTATTCAATTAAGAGATGAGTGTTCAAAACTCAATTTGTCTCGGCAAGGGAAAAAGGTTTGAAATGGTCTAAGTAAATCATAAAAGTATTTCTTTTTCAAAATGTACTAACTACATTGATTTATGCTGCCAAATCATTGTAGATTGAATTGGTACAGCGATTACAATGCAAGCTAGGGCAAGATGCAAAGGTACGCACTTGTTTTCTAAAGGGTACGGAATTAAAAATTTAGTCTGAAGTCCAAAACAAAATGATTGCTTTTAGGTTATTGACTGGAGAAAAGACAAGGGAAAAGTGGAGGATCACAAAACGTTTCTTGATGTCATTGCTTTGAAGGTAGATGTGGCATAAGGTAGAAACATTATTCACAGTCAGTTGTGAAAATAGGTTAATTTTAATAATCTTATTTCTTTGTAGAAGTTATGGAAAGACCTGAAGGAACTAATTGACTGTTTGCGCGAACAACCTTTTAAGAAAGTAGACTTGGCACAAGACCTGTACCAGTGGGGTTTAGACTACGTGTATGACAGACAGTGTTACAATTCTTAAGGATGAAAGCACCTTTGGAAAGATTGGTACAAGAAATAATTGTCAATTTTTTCCATTTCAGTAATCTTGGCTATCTTTCAATTTCAGAGATGTTACATTTGATAAAGATATCACACCATACATACACGTATTTATTTATCATGCTGCCCAATTTGCACTTAAGTATGGTCCTTTGAAAGCATTTGAAATGGAGGCAGTAGAGCAACTGAACTATGTGAATAAATTGGTTTTCTTTGGCTCTTCCAATCATGGCAAAGAATCTGGAACTGTTACAGAACAGGTATTATAAGGTGTTAATTTTATTGCAAATAATATCTCCGACAATTGGCAAAGAAATTTACATACTTGAGGATAATGTTTTTATTTCATAGATTATGAACCACTCTACACAAAGTGTTGTTTGTCATGTCCATAATCTTAGAAGGAGAAGAAGACCTTATACTAAAACACAGTATTAAGAGGACGATGAGAACGATGTCAAGGGAAATGTTAGAATTGCATAATCATGTGTTCTTGTCTTTAGTATATAAGGGAAGTAATGACCCACACTCTCTCATTTAACCTCATGTTTGTGAAGACTTAACATATCACCCGTTTCGATCAGGAGAAATGTCTGAGAACAGCCAACTCAATTTGTGTCTTTTGAGTGGAGATGAAACTGATAGTGCTGATTAATCTTTTGTGTTCACCAGAAAGAGGAAAGCTGATTATTCTTTTATTGACTTGACTGATGGTGAAACCGAGTGTAAGAAGAGAAGAATTGATTGTGATGGAACAGACGAGGTGGCTGAGAAAACTGCTAAACCACATGTTGTTACTGCTGGTGAAAGTTCGTGGGAGCCAGAGGTACAAATTGTTCATTTTGTTGCTGGTGATTCTTCAGCAGCTGCTTGCCAAGTTTCAGAAATACATCATGCAGAAACAGTTGAAGACGCATCAGGCTCAGTGAGTGAGGTCCCTGTTGTGAACTTGATGTCTCCACCACGTGTTGTTAGAGTCACCAGTAGTTGCTACGTCAAGTCCGACGACATCATAGATCTTACTCAAGCTCAAGTCCAATCAGAAGATAACCATCTGAAGAGTTCTGACCGAAAATTGATGCAGGAAGGGGGTCAGTCTGCAACCCTTCAGGTTGGAAATGAGGACCCCAAGGCCGGTGGAGCTCACATGTCTCAGTTATCCAAAAGTCCCAAGGAAGAAGACAACAAACTGCCAGACTTGGTTCAAAATCAACTGATGGATCCGGATGCAGCAGCTGCATATGATTCTGTTTGGTATGGTAAGTTGATATTGCAGAACAGGTTATTTTAAATGTAAAGGAAGTTGTACGTTTATTTTAATTCGGTAAATTCTATTCTAATGTAAATTATATTGAACGTCACAAAATCGGTGTCAAAAAAAAGTTTTATAATGTTTTCTTCTATCTGGCAAATTATCTAAGAATAGTCTATGATTTTGTTCTCATTTCAGTGAGAAACTTGACACGAGATATGTGTAGCGGTTGCCTTAATGAGTAGCAAGTCATGCATGATGGATGGTTTTTTTTACAGAGCTTTACAATGAGAGCATGAAATGATGGTCACTTGAATCCTCATGGAATGCAGCGAAATTAGCAGATTCCTGTAATGTTATCCTTTTTGTTAAAATATGACTGTTTATATAACTTTGTAAAAGAGATCTACCTGTATTCTTCCAGATGGATCTGACAAGGAAGGTGATGACTGAAATTAGTTGTTTCGTGATCTGTCCGGAGTGCAACAGATGGCTTCCACGAAGATTCTTGGATTTTTCAATTCCATTTTTTCTATTTCTAATGATTTGCTAAGCCTTGGAAATCAAATGATCTAAATATTGCAATAAAGTTTATTTTGGAAATCATTTTCTGTTTTATTTCCATAGGGTCTGTACTTTGCGAATATGTGATTGAAAGATAAATGGAATTAATTGCGTACATGTATTTTATATATTTGATGACTAATTAATTCTGCCGAAATGGAAGATAAAAAAATTAAGAGTAAAATTCAAAAGAACTACCAAGGGCAATACTGCAAGGAATGATTAACTTGCGCGTGAAACAAAATCCGTAAATTAAGTGAATACTCGATGCATAGTGTGAATCCACTGGCAAATCGGAGAGATCTTGCGTCAAACGTTCCCCACCAAATTATCATTTCTGAAAGTGTCCCAAAAAATTAGCAAATATGGAAGTCAGTCGAATAAGGTAACTACATAGTATGTAAATTGTTAATATTTGCACAGTCCATGTTGATAGAATTTGTGTGCAACGTTTTTCCTCACGTGTAGTTCAGATATTTTAAGTGTTTTGAAACAATCCATTCGGCTTCATTAAAAATCCGACAAAATTCTTAATATTCAGAGGTCAAAATAGACAATGGACAGATGAAGAGATGTTTCAAATGATTGACAAAATAAATGCAGGGTACACTTACCAAGACGTCACAGATGGTACGCATGTACCCATATCAACCTTATGGACAAGGTAAATATACTAAATGACATATTGCTGTGTTGAAAAGAAGTTCTTCTAAGACACAAAATGGCCCTTCAGATTCAAATAAAGATAAATACTTGTTACCATAAATGAAAGAAATATTCTAAATGCTTCACAGAGTGAAAGGGCTATTTAGTGGAGAAGTACGACCAAAAATTGGAGCTCCACATATGTTTAGTGAAGAAATGGAGGCTGATATTGCACTATTCATGAAGCATTGCTCATTTCTTTGTGTTCCACACACTAGGGAAATATTGAAGCAAGATATACTGCATTTTGTACAGTACAAGGATTTGTCTGTTCCAAAAATGGCTGAGGATGGACCAGGTAATAGTTTAAAATGTATGCTTTATTCAGACTATGCGCAACGGTCCCTGCCAGTGGGATAAGAAACAAAAGGCAAAAACATTTATTTGTCTGTAAATCTGGACATTCATTTCAAAATATAAATGGTCTTCAATGTTGTGTTCATGCAATATTTTTTTAATACTAGGAAGGAGTTATTTTGATAGATTTGCAACAGATTGGAAAGACTTGGTTCAATTTCACACAAAAGCAGAACTGTTCCAAATTGAGAATGACCCCATTACTATTAAGGATTGGGTGTATGAACGTGATCATTATACCAGATTGCAACTTATGACAAGATATTTCTCGAGTAGGAAATATATTTTCGTTATTGAGACAGAAGTATTGAAGATAGAATCAAGTAACAAAATTGAGTATACTGTTGTGGTGAGTTGAATTTTATTAGTGTTCTTAGTAATGTAGAAAATGCACAAATCCTACTTGTATTGTGGCAAGTGCTCCTGTCTTGGAGTAGATGTTTAAATGAAATGAATTATGTGAGAGGAGAGAATATGTCAGTTTTTCATTTCTTTTCAGATAGTGTACAATGCCGAAGGACAGATGTTGATTCCATTTGTTCCGCACAGTCCCAACATGCCTGAAGTTATTAACAGGCATTTTAAAAACAAGATTAATTTTTTCAAGACTGCTGATGGTAAATTGGATAGGAACTGTCTTTGTATCCTCATGTATGTCATTAGTTTGTAAGTATCTATAACATATTCATATGCGGTATGATTTGCAAGATAATGTGTTTCTGACTTTACTCTTTTTCAAAATAGAACCCCTTCGGCAGGGAACAGGTAATTGTCGAAAAGGCAGGGATCTGTGTTTCCCCCCCTCCCCACACACACCATAAAATAGCAGAATCACTACTTACGTCAGTGTCAGCAGTGGCCATGAAGTATATTTGTAGCCAGCATCAAATGTATTCAAGACATTTTTCACTAGTTTTGATCAGGATAGTCTTCGTAGAATGTAACCAGTTTTGATGGCCACTAATTGTGCAAATTTTATAGTTTCCAGCATGTTTTGCCAAAAATTGTATGAAACAATGAAAACATTTATTTCATTTATTCTTTTCTGTCAGGTACTTGATAAACAACGACTTGAAGGAATCGCCAATCATTTACCTTGCGCCAGATCTCGCAAAGCACATCAGTTTCTTCATGTGGGATATTGCAAATAGACAAAAAATAGTTTTACAGACTATACCCAAAAATATATACAGATACTTCAAAACATCAAACATGGGCATATATGAGAAGCTGAAACCACAGTTCAATAATTTTGCACGAGAAAGGTTAGATTTTGTTTGTTGACAAATTTTCTGATGCATAGGAAGTTTCGTCATAGGGATGATGGCTTATTGTGTTAAGAAGTTGTTCTGCATGTACGAATTATTTATTAGTGCAAATCTGTCTTTCAGATTTCCTGACAAGTCAATGACATGTTTGAATTTCCATTTTTTTGATAATTTGACAAAAACCATGGAGTCTTTGAAGGTCGAAGTACATCTTAGGAATTCCTGTAGACATTTGCGCATTGTACATGTATCTCCTGAAATTGCTGACGTGAGTATTAGTTTTTTATTTTTCCGAAAACTACAGACTATTTGCATTCATATTTGCAAAGAAAAGTGTTTTGGAGAAAGTCATATAACCATTGCAGTTGTTGTGAATTGCAATGAAGTAAATGATATGCCATACTTTAGGTTCAGGAAGAGACAGTGGATGATTGAAGTGACAAGACAGTCCAAGTTGTAAAGATTGTAGCAATTGAAACATTTATATTTCGATTCCAGTAAATACAGTTACTTTAGCCATTTATTTCTGTATCTAGTTTCTCGGAAGTTGATCAATAAATAAATATTGAAATGTGCAAGATTCATATTCCTGTTTCAATTCAGTACGACAGCCAATTCAAAGAGAACAGGCTCATCTGTTACATGTTGACAATTTTGCCAAATGCTGCTATCTGTATGAAGGCAAGTCAACTAGAAGGGGTATGTAATCAAATTTCGCTTTTTCGAATTTTCCCACGATTCACTGATTCGGGCAATGGCACACTGCTACTGAAAGCAAAGTAATCCATCAACATATATATGATGAAATACAAACTTTATTCAACAAGTGCCTTCAGATTCACTAAACTGACATTAATTGGAGAAGTCTTCATAATCCCAGAAATACTGAATTTGAAATAGATGAATTGACAAACTTTGCAAGGCTGGCGATAATTGATCGTGGACATAAAGGAAAAACAATTTCATGAATCCGAGAGGTAATTATACACTCAAGGAAATAAGGAACTGATTTCATAAGTATTCATCAAATCAAAATAACTCCACACTTTCAGCAAACATTGTTGTTACAAAATAGCATTCTGTATTTCATCAACACTAACAATGACACAAAGAAGCACAGACTGAAAACAGATTT
>JBCAUG010731266.1:0-11979 GCA_038406175.1 Haplosyllis leylae | reverse complement strand
GACGCACAGCACTTCCTGTCACAAAGTACCAATCTCTATCCGTGTCTTCTTTACTGATACTGATGCACAGCACTTCCTGTCACAGAGTACCACTCTCTATCCGTGTCTTCTTTCAAAGAACTCACCAAGGTTACGTTTTTCTGGCATCAATTATTTAACCAAGCGAGATTTCTGTTGGTGAATCTTACCAAACAAGGATGCTAAGTAGCACTGTGTCGCACCGCACTTGAGTTTGAACTTGGTATCATTTTTAGTTGAACATATGTGACTACAAAGATGGTTAGGTAGCCAGCTAGATATCACACTGAAGAGATATTTATGGATAGTTATCTGAAGAGAGACAGATATATAGACAGGTAGACAAAATAGTAAGTTGCTTAGAATTTCCTAAAATGCACTTTAAAAAGTTTTAAAACATTTTTGGGGTCCAAACATATGTTAAGCCAAATCTGGTGTCGTTTCATTTTCATTGGGGAAGGGGGGGGGGTCCAGGGTAAAAAAAATCAGTTTCTCAGAATGGTGTGAAACATGTTGTTTTTGGAATTTTTGAGATCTGATTAAATTTTCAAAATTTCGTAAGTGGGCACAGCCAAACTAACAACCAGTGACCAGATAAATCACTCTGCTCGTGAGGCGGCGCGACTAAAAATCTACGAGAGGTATTGCTTCCTCGCGAAACTTCTAAACGGAAATTTTAATCAGAGCAACCATGTCTGCATCCCCTTATCGCAGTTACAATCCCGTTTCTAATTAAGATAAAATAAAATTCCCCGTATTTCTAAACTTTTTAAAGTTTTCCCTGTTCAAAGTAAATTCCCCATTTTAGACTAATCCTGTGTTTTCCCTGTCTGTAAAAATGAACATACAAATTCCCTGTGCCATGGCAACCTTGTTTATAAAACTGTACCGGTGTCATTTACTGCCGTTTCGGTTTTCCCGTGAATTTCTTAAGGTTCTTTGATACGAAACTGAATATGAAAGAAACAAATCAACATCAATTATATTCAGCAATTAGTTCCGTATTTTTTATTTCAATAAACAACTTGTTTAATTAATATACATCACAGAAACATTGTGTCCATGGCAACTATTCGGTGTCCATGACAACTACTCTGGGGGATACTCACCCGTATCCATGGTAACAGTGTACTTGACACATTTAATTACCTAATTGGTCACGTGACGTAAATGATAACGAGTACAATGTGCGAGTTTTCATCATCCAATCAAATGATTTAAAACATGTTTTTGTAAGCCATCACTTGATTGGTGTATATAATTTCAAGTGATTTTTTTTTCTTTACAGAAAATTACAAATTAAAACAGGAGAAAAAAATTCCATTGTTTGTTTCCCTCACATGTCTCTAATATCGCCCAGTCTTTAATTAATTAATTATGCGGTTTGTATAAAGGTTAATTAAAGCTCTGTCGGCCACAACTTAAACGTCTGTCAGTAATAATGAAGCATCATTAGGGTTAATTTACACGGAGTGAAAGCGAACGGGAATAACAAGGCTTCAAAAGGATGTTTGGCAAAATCGCATTCGGCCAGTGTGAATAAACCCGAAAAAAAAGTACAGCTAAGCCGCGCCAATTGTTAAAGTAGAGCCTAGCTTTTACGGCCACTTGTCATCTCAAGCTTGTCTACAAGTTAATCACTAAACTGACAGTGGCCGTAATTCTGAAATGCTACTGTATCTGATGCAGTAAGCGGGTTAGTTAAAAGGCCTGATATGATCGGGAACACAAAGTACAGAAACTTGTGAGTGACGGAGCCAAAAACCCACGCAGAGATACGGTTACCTGACACAAAGTCATCTTCAAAGCAACTCGTTACCTAGTTACGGTTCGGTTGCAGGTTTGTTGTTATTAGGTTGCGAATGTCCTACATTTTATCTTATATATTTCACTGTGATTCCCTCGATTTGATCTTCAACTATTCCCTTTCTACTTACGATTTTACACACAACTGATGCGAACACGTTGTTTCCATAGCAACCGTCTCTCAGTAGTTAGTTACGGGTCAGATTCTACAGCGAGACACGTACCTCTGTCTGGGGTTTCCGTTCCAACAGAAAGTTACAAAACAGACCGTCGTTTAAGGTGAGCGATATTATGCAGGTAAGATAATAATAATGATACAGTTTCACAAAACACAATGCGGCCTGAACCGTTCAGTCGTCGCACTATAAATGTTGCTGTCGATATTTTACAACGGAAAAGTCCGTTCCTTATTTTAAAGTGTGCCCGCAAAATGATGTTTTCAGATCAAAGATACCAGTGAAAATTAATGATTTTTTCATTTATTTGGCTTGGCGTCTTCCGCAAGACGTAAGGCCGAGCTCAATTCTTTTATGTTTCGCGGCAGGAACTAAAATAACGAACGAACATCAATTTTACAACGCGCATAAGCTGGTAAAATTCATGGGTTGACATCAGCATGGAGCGCGCTATCCTTAAAACAAGAAATGAATACTCGGGCTGAGTACCTCACCCCCCCCCCCCGGGACTTGCTACGCCGCGGGCGGTATGCCTCTTGCGTTCACGCAGGAGGACTTTCTTGTACAAGTAAATGTCAAAACTAAACTTGTGCCACGTTGTGTTTTGATACTTGGTACTGTTTTTTAACACTCGCGCGTTTTATAAAGTAACACATTGAAGTATTTACACACTGCAGCGTGCATTAGGACACGTTCACATCGAGTTAAAACGAAAGCGAGTGCGGTCCTGACGTAAATTCCCTAGTGTTAATAATGCTAGTGACTGTGCGACATCACTTTCGGAATCGCTCGGTGTGAAAGGCCCTTTAGAATTGCATTCCGTGACTTGCATACAAACACCTCATACACCGTATTCGTACTACTGCATACAAACACATCATGTACCGTATTCGTACTACTGCATACAAACACATCATGTACCGTATTCGTACTACTGCGTACAAACACCTCATATACCGTATTCGTACTACTGCGTACAAACACATCATGTACCCTATTCGTACTACTGCATACAAACACATCATGTACCGTATTCGTACTACTACATACAAACACATCATGTACCGTATTCGTACTACTACATACAAACACATCATGTACCGTATTCGTACTACTGCATACAAACACATCATGTACCGTATTCGTACTACTGCATAAAACACATCATATACCGTATTCGTACTACTGCATCCAAACACATCATGTACCGTATTGGTACTAAGCGTGTCTTTTAAACATATTTCCATCACACAATGTTGCACATTTGTTCGGACATCTTAACATCAGTAATAATACAATAAATTCACAGCCTTTTCTTGTTTAATTCAATCTGAATCAGGAAAATTAAGAGATTTAAACAGGCGAGAGACATGCTGCGCTTTCACAGCGCCACGGTTTACACGTGATTCTACGAACCCCTGGTAGGAAACATACCCAACCATGATAACAGCAGTGGTGGATCCACGACGTGCGGTAATGCAAGCTTCAAGATTTTCATTCTCTTGTATTCTTTTGAAAACAATGGAAGTTCTGGTTTTGATTTCTTTTAGTAATTCTTAGTAATTACAGGAGAAAAGCATTCACAATTTAAAATCTTTAAAAGACGGTGTTTTTACTTTGTGAAACTCAGTTAATGAAAATCGCACCGTTACACAAAATTGCGAGTCAATGTTTCAAATCGTGGATCCGCCACTGTTACACACCAGATGTCGCCCCTGATAACCACAGTAATTAATGTATGGCAAATTTACGTAAATTGTTACGCATTCAGAAGAATAAGTTTATTTACTTTAATCATCAGCTGCATTACAATTGATTTGATTTATATTAATAAGTCTTGTTCACGGAATTAAGTAAAACCTGCGTTAACAATAGATTAATACTTTCACAATTCAATGCTATTTGCAGGAAAAGAATGAAGCAAAAAGAAATTAAAACAATTCATTCGTTTAGTTCATTAGTATAAAAAAGTTACCGTAACAACGAGTTTATCAGGTTTCCATAGAAACCAACGTTTTAGTGTTATCTATCTTGCCTGCAAGAGAATACATTTATTTTCTTTTTCGTTCAATTATTTCACCAACGAAGTAGAAAATTTGTAATATGATATATGCTACCAATTTCTATAAAATAACCTCGCTGTAAGCGTTTCCATAGAAACAGCACATTTAACCACAATAAGTTCATCATCACTATCACTGCTACGAACCAGTCACGTTTCAAAAAATACTGCACAGTTTGTTACAAACGCGAATATGCGCCCGTATTATTACAAAACAGCCCGATTAATGGGGATTTAACAACAGAACTTGTTTCTGTGGGATTATAACTCTTGAACACTGCAGAGTACAGACTAATAATAATAACTATTGGTGTACTTAGTAACCGTTGGTGTACAAATTTACCCCCTGCGTAATTTTTTTGAGTCACATTGTATGTCATTTTAAAGCTCATTGAATTAGTTTACTTTTGTTTTGTTTAGATGTGCCACATTTTCACACATTCAGTCCATTCTGTCATGTTTCATACGCACAGTAAATATGACGTCACAGCAACAATTAAGTCGTTTTACAATAATCATTACGTCATTATTTTTCTTTACTGTAATCTCTATGGCGGCGTGACGTCACGATGAATTGTTGCTAGGAGCTGCAGGATTAACAATACTTGACAACCGGTTTATGCGACAGTAGAACCTGTCTTCAAAGTTACTTCTTTCAGAGGACACCTGTACTGCCTCAATAATCTATCCTTTGGAGCAAGGTGCCACAGAGCGTTATAACTAGGCGCGTAGGTGCCTGATCTTGGAGAAGTTTTCCTTGAGAGAGGAGCCTTTGGGATAGTGTTGTTTCTTTGGTGTTAGTAATTGTAGTTGAGTGGTAGTCGCCACATCCCATCAGATCCCCTCCTGATCACCTCAACTCGAACCCCAACTCTACACGGGGATCTGAAATACAAACGCACGGATAAATAGTTGGTATGACCTTGGCAGGAGAATGGTTATGTACCATTCCGGTAAGTCTACGGGGTACGAGGTGTATATATCACGTTACATGTGGTTAATAAGTGATTAAGGGCCCGTTTACACCTAGCGTTTGCGACACCGCTGCGAGATCGCTCCCAAATCAAACGTATGAATTCTGTCCTGTACTGTTACACCAAGCATCAGCAACTGTCGCTTGGAAATCACTTTGCAACCCATTCAGAGCAATGTCGCAGACGCGTCGCTGTCGCTAGATGTAAATGGGCTCTAACAGTGTATGTTATGACGGTGCGCACCATGGTAACTAGCTGCACGTACCATGTTCGGTATAATGTCGTTCTCAGAGTCCGGTACTTTACAGACGAAGAACCGGACGTCTCGGTCACTGTCCGCCTGGAGCGACTGTATCGTCTTTAATAGGTCCTCGTGGTGAGGGTTCGTGGCTCCCGTGAAGTAATCTACAAGTACAATTATTTAAAGTAGAAGCCAAAGGTTCTTCTACTCAACTGCCTCCCCTTTAAACTTGTGACTCTTCTCAGAAGGACACAAAATGTTTCAGAACAGCTCATGATTGGTGACAAGTCTGCAGAAACGTCTTTAAAGGAAACAAATTGAAGTCAGAAAGATCTGACAGACCCGAGTGCATGATGTGCTGCGCTAGCACCTTGGCGAGGGCGATGCGGACGTTTGGGATGCGGTCCGATCCGAGCGACAGCAGACTCGGCAGCAACTCGTTCGCGAACTGCTCGGACGTCAGACTCCCGTCCTCCAGGATGTAGTAACACAGCTGCGCGTAACTACAACGACACAATCATAATGGTTATCAGGTGTCTCGATGTTGCCGGCACAATCAATGTAATGTCGTCGTAAATTGGCTACCATGGCAACTATTTCTAAAGGCGTACTCTACAACTGACTGGCTGTACTGACTAATAACGTAAGTATCTCGACCACATCGATTCTACTCACATCTGACGTCGATTCCACTTCTTACTGTGCGCGAACCGCTCGATGATGTCAGAGATGTAGTTCTCCGCCAGTTCCTCTTCCTCCTCCCGCGAGAACTTCTTCAACGTCCCGCTCAGCTAAATCAAAAACAAAATCTCATTCATACATCACGTATTCTACTTGATTGAATTGATTCTACTGCAAATTGTATGTACTGAATTTCGGTTACAAAGATCCCTCGATTGCTACCGAGTAGTTTCTTTTACTTTGTTCCACGTGCTGTAAGCGAGATTTACACAACACCTGATGTTCCACGTGCTGTAAGCGAGATTTACACAACACCTGATCTTAAAATGTTTCCAAAACGAAACTTTCAAGGGAACCACACCGGCTGTACCTGTGGTGTTAGTGAATAACTTAGCTGCGTCTACTCACCACTCTGAACGCCATGTGACGCACTTCCGCCACTTTGTCCTCCGCGAGGCTCAGTGTGATCGGCAGTAGGTGTTCGCTGATCTCTACCGACGTGTACATATCAATCAATGCCGTCAGCTGCCTGTAAAACACGTCATAACAAGATTAATATCTCGAGCTCACATACTTAGCATCAGTTTTACTTTTGTGCATTTAACATACCTTCTCGGAGGCAACAACACGAGAAATTGGTCTAGTTGAAGTCTAATGTTGTTGAACTACCAACACTTTAATGACAACCTACTTGGATTACCGTCCCCCATCCCAACCATTTTAATGTCAGACAGTACGTACCCTGCGAGTTCCTCTCTGAACCTCCAGTTCCTGTTGTTGTCGGTGTTTAGGAAGTCCGGTAACTTGGTCAGGTAATCCCTCCTGCCCTCTGCCGTCAACAACTGAAATTAATCAAATTTTAATCCTTTGTTTAATGGAAAAGTTTCAAGTACCCAACATTTTCAAGCCTTTTTTCCTTCACAAATATCAGGAATACTTCACATATGGTCCGTATTATACCAAGAAGACCCCCTAAAGGTCTGTTTACACGTAACGTCTGCGTGTGACGCAATCTATGGGTTCAAGGATACCAAGTGGAGGTGTTTACACTTACTGTATTACCCGCATCAACACAATACCACGTGGAGTTTATTTAGAACTCGTCCTAGAAAATTAATGCAATTTGACGCACACGCAAAGTAAGCTGTTCAGTGTAAACACTTCAGTAACGCAGACGTTAACGCACACGCACGCGTTACGTGTAAACAGAGCTTAACGTTTCGACTTTTTGATTCATGAGAACAATCTAGAGTAGGATACTCACGCTGAGGAAATCGGCGAGGTGTTTGAGCACTCCGATCCGTACTTCGTCCAGATCCTTCAGGAATCCGTTAAACACAGGAACGAGGTCGCGCGTAGTGTTCTCCTCCCCGACAATCACGGCGAGCTCGTGGATCGAGAAGGCCAGCGTCCGACGCACCTTCCACTGTAACACAAGCACGTGAATAAAACCTTCACTCACCACAGTCACAATACACGTGGCAGATATAGTCCGACCTATTTCTACAGGCCACTACTTTGGAAGACCACTGCACTCACAGTACTTCTCTCGTTTTTTGGTACTTAAATGTCAGTTACCAATACTTTTACTTGGAATAGTTGCGTGAACTTAGTTGTAAATTACTGGACTGCGTCTCAAATACAAATCTAAATATATTTATTCTACATGTGAATGGTGAGTCGATGGTTTCAGGTTTAGTGTCAAGTGTTCCATTAGGTTAACGGTCTGGTGTGAAGATTAACGTGTGACTGGGGACAGTCCTTATTTTGGTGCTTCTATTTAATAACTGTTTTCTGTACGTTATAGGAAGCGGTATATTTCGGTGCTTTTATTTAGTATACTGTCATACTGTATGTTACAAGAGAAAAGTTAACTTAACCAAACTTGTGCGTAAATAATTTAACTTTAATTACTAAATTAAACGAACTAAACACGAAACGAGTGCAGCCGGTGAGAACTAGAAAACGTAAAAGCGACTTACGTCCTGATAACGTAAAGTGTATTAAACGAAAACAACGGAATCTTATTACTATGGAAACTGTACATTTACACATTAATCAGAGAGACACGTCTATTTAACCGATAAGGTGATGATATTGCACTTCTGCCAGTTTGCCTGTCAATACCCGCGAGATTGCTTCCCCTTTTCCCTTCGCGTAGTATAAACTAAACGTTTAATTCTCTGAGGCAAACTGACGTTCAGCGCTGCAGGTCGTGTCTTTTACGCAGTGAAACCTCCATTTCACGGTCAATTTGTATACGAATAACATTGTACGTTTTTGTTGCAAATGGAAGGCGACCCCAATAATAGAAACTCTCCACATTAATTGGCTATTTTCAAACATCCAAAGCATCCAATGGATTGAACTGATGCATACACAGGAAAGTCCTCCTGCATGAACGCAAGAGGCATACCACCCATTGCGTAGCCAACTTGTACTGGTACTGGAAGGAGGGGGGTGTACCCCCGGCTGAGGGACTGAGTACCCTCCTGAATAGGGACTGAGTACCCCCCCCCTCCTGTATACAGACTGAAAACATTACCTCCCGTCGTACTACGTCCGCAGGCGGTAAAAATGGATATTAATGAACAAATCTTAACAGGTGACCGTCTAATGGAGTGACCGTAAACATAGGTTGCACTGCGCGGTGCGACAGAGAAGCGGTGAGTAAAGCGTGAGGAGGATCGGAGCCACATACATGCTGCGCGTGTACCTGCATGTCTGCGGCCAGTGTCTCGTACAGGCGCTTCAGACACGGCCAGTAGCGCCGCCCCAGGGTGTAGGCGACGGCCGGGAAGCTGTAGGCACAGTGCCGCGCGATGTCCGTGTCCACCGTCTGGGCGCGCGCCGGGTCCGTCATACTCAGGTAGTGGTTCAACAACGCCTGTGGGATAACGTCCTGAAAAACAGCATGAAAATAACATTAAACACAGAGCATGAAATAACTCTTTAAAGAACACTGGAATTAGCTGCACTAAAATTCATGTCATGGGTGACTGACACAAGGAAATGATTTTTGAAATGTCTTGAAAAATTGCCGGGTACCTAAATTGCTCACAAGAAATACAAAGAATTCTTTTTATGGACGTACACAGCTCAGTACCTGGCTCATACACAGGTTCTCGATGTTCTCAGGGTCCCGCTCTATGTCCGACATGCTCTCGTGAGGACTGTAGCTCAGACTAGTCGTGCTCCCAACGTCTACAAAAACAACTTGTGTTTCAAATTTCGTTTCTCTTCACAGTTTCACATATACAATGCAGTTTTATATCTATCGTTGGTTGGAAGTTCAATTGTTAACACACATATCATGAAACAAACTCGTCCGCATGCACCACAAACATGAACAAACACGTGTAACTATGGGCGATAATTGCAAAGAGTGCTTGGTGGGATAAACAACGTGTTAACTGGAAGTGGTGGAACAGCTGATGGAGGGAGTTAAATGACATATTTAACCACACCAGGTCATAGAGAATGGAAAGCCATCTGGTGGTTAGAAGCGGCACTAAAGCGCGCGGGTGAAAAAAGCTTACAGCTCCCGCTGGGGAACCACGCCTTGTAAATGTGTTTGCAAAACATCACAGAACAAAAAGCTGTTTCTACTTTAACGACCTTGTTGGAAAAGTTTTACTTCTCAAAACGGAAGGGAATCTAGTTGGGAATTTATATGGTCTACCCGGCCCGAATTTGAAATCAAAAAGATTTTGGGCGAATAAAAAGAATGTACGTAATTTAGCTGCCTTATTCAACCGAAAAAATCTTTAGTCCATGGAGTGAATATGAGGGTGTAATGGGGGTACGGAGTGTAATATTTCCTTCTCACGGATACGATGCGCACGCATCACTCGTCACGTGTGTAGCGCATGTGACACAGTTACACTTAGTGAAAGACAGGGGGCACCACCGGGTTACCGGATGTAGTAGATAGGAAGGAAGGAAGCCGGATCCCGTCACTCTTTGTAATTTACCTTTGACTACACCATTAATAACAGTCATAGTGGTCTCACGGGGGTGCTGGCCGAGCACGTGTGTGCTGCCGATGTTCGTCACCGTCTCCTCCTCAGTGTCCAGCGAGGTCACCACCGAGGCGACGTGCACAGCCGTGTTCACCGCGCCGGGGTCACCCGCCTGCTGCGCCGCACCGCCCTCGACCGCGCCACCATTCAGGCTCAGGATCTCTATCGCCTTCGCAGCCTCGTCCAGTTTCTCCGCATTAGATTTTGCTCCAGATGTAGACGAAGCTTGCGTTTTTGTTGTTGCGGAAACAGCATCAGTGGCGGCTGCAGCAGCACGGCTTGCCGCCTCCGCTGCCGCTTTGATTGCCGCTTGCTGAGAGTTTGGGCTAAGATCCGCATCGATGTCGATCTCCGGGAGCGGATCGCGCCAGAACGCGAACGAGTTAAAGTCCTCCACGGGTAAACTATCCGGCCTGGAAGCTGCCGCAGCGCCCCCCACCGGCCGTTCAGAGTCAGATCTATCACTGCTACTATTGCTATCACCTTGTGTAGAATTGCCTAGATTGTTAGAATTGGATAAATTGTCTGTGTTGTGTTGTTCTAATTGTGTATCACATGTATCTGTACTAGAGGAAGATTGGGATGAGGATGGCGAGGATTGGGATGAGGATGAGGGAATACTGCCTCCTTCCAGACCGGAACCCGACCCCGACGACGATGAAAGACTTGTATTGGTAGTAGTTGTGGACGAGGATTTTGGACTAGACGAACTAGTCTGGTCTTCTTGACTTGATTCTGGCACTTGATTTGTATAATGTCCTGCTCTGCTTTCCTCCACTGATATTTCTACATCCTCAAGAGAAATACTGTCTCCCCCTGCTGGATCATTCCCCATTGATAACGGTAACTCCTCGGTTTCCATAGGACCCGCTTCCGTATTTGTAGTTGTATCATCAGCGTTACTATCGTTCGTTTCATCTTGACCACTACCACCAGAGGGTTCTGGCGTCTCCTTCACCATTTGGCCTGACGGTACTATGACTACTGCTTTCTTCGGTCCACTCTCCGTGATTTGACTAGAGGTGTCGTTGCTGTCGTCACCGGCGGAACTAGCACCACCACCGCCTGGTGTCGCCGATTCCTTCCCCTCAGCCCCCTCATCCTTCTTCTTTGGACTGGTGTCCGGGCTGGAGTTGGGCGTGCTGCTGTCCCGGTTCCTCGGACTAGTGACGGCCGAGTGGTTGAACACGTCGTCGATGCTGTCGTCGTTGAACTCATCGTGATCGTCTCTATTTCGTGGGTCGCTGCAAAGTAACGAGTGTTGCTCAGTGAATTTGAGAAGTAGTGTGTCACACTAGCAATTCTTGGTTACATGGACTTAACTGCTCTTCAAATAAACAATTACTGTACAATTGAGAAGGAATTTAGCCTTATGTATCTCGTCTAGATCTATGTATTAAGTAGGTGGAGATCATTACTTGTGAGGGAAGTCGTCTGGATTGCCAGCAACCAGGGTTCCCTCCTCGTTGAAGTATAATCCGGTTATACTCGGATCCGCGAACGTCGAGATGAATCCGCCGAGCGCCTGGAACGCCGCCATCCGCACCTGTAAACACACAACGCCAACACATCACGGTTAGGTTCAGTTCACACCAAGCGCGATACCCTTTCGGGTAGATTCACATCGCTTTCACCATGGTAACAATTCACATCGCTTTCACCATGGTAACGATTTAAGGCTTAAAAGGGCAGTAAGGTGGGTGGTACTCACCCATCTGGACTGGTCGAGAATGAGGCAGATGAAGAGAGACGCTAGCTCGTTGCGTCTGACCTCCAGTGTGCATGCGCAGGACACTGTCATGAAGCACTCTGCGCATGCCTTGCGCACGCCCCACACACCGTCCTCGCACAGGTAGTAAAACTTGGGCAGCTGCAAAGATAGAACCTGGCAATTGAATTCAGGACATATGAAGATGATAGGATCAGGGTGGAAAGTGGTAGGAGAGGTCAAAAAAGTAGGAAAAAGTAGGAATTTTCACCTCAAAGTAGGAAAAAGTAG
>JBCAUG010731255.1:0-11981 GCA_038406175.1 Haplosyllis leylae | reverse complement strand
CTGGAAATAAGGGGATGACATTTAGTTACTGTTGGCAGTGTACGGACTACTTGGTATAAGTTAACTTTTGTTACACGTGGCAGTCAGAGATTATGTGGAAAAATTTGGTCGGCAGCATAAGGGTTAATGTCAATTTTGATGTCACATATGAAAGTCATCAAATTTGGTCAAAATACTTTCTATGAATATTTTGCGTGTTTATAGCCACCATCACATGTGATGTGAAAATTGACGTCAATATCTGTGAACCTCATTATGTCAATTTATTTTTTATGAACCTCCTCCACAGTTGTGGTGTTTGATTTTTTGACATTTGACATCTTTTTGACAATTTGACACCTTGTTGAATTCTTTTCTATGTGATCTATATGGGGCATATGGTGAACTTATATGGTCATGTGCAGGATCATGTGTTCAGTGAATACATTAAATTGATAATGTCAATACCTACTAGATCTAAATGGGGGTGATGAGGCACATGGGCAATGGTGCACATGGGCATAACTTCCTTAATACCACAGGGATCACTACCAAAATTCTACAGGACAGATATTTATTTTTAGTAATTGTTTATATGGTGATACATCTACACTGCTTTCAAATGTGGCAGATGTTGATGGATTTTAAATTGGCACCCAAATTTTTGTGTCTACTTTAGGAATATGATTTAATTCAAATAGGAAAATCCCATACAACACACTATTGTACACTAGTGTGATGTCACATGCATATATATTTATAAATTCAGTAATATAGTTGGGTATGAATATCTGATGAGGAAGAAGGGCTTTCCCAGTGGCCATATTGAAAAAGATTGCCAATTCATAATTTTAAACTAGTACCATTCCTTCATAGCTTAATATTTCAACCTCATGTCTTTTCTACAAACAGACAATAATGGTCCCTATTCCCAGTAGAAAGCTCAACCTCCAACTCCATCTGGAAGTATTAAAACTGGAGCATTCAAGATGAAGCATACAGCTAGATCTAGAACAAGTCCATGTGCAAATATTCAAAAATACCACTTTAAAACAGTCAGTGGACTTGCTAATTAACATAAATCAGCAATACTTATCAGTTAGACCTTGCAAGGAATTTGCTGGAGAAGGACCCATGCAGTATTAGCCAAGAAACAAGGACTCATACATGTGACATGTATGTACCCATATGCCACATCTTGATCTACTAGGTATAAGCCAAAATCACTTCAAAAGAGCTAAAGAGAAAGCTCATGTGTGACACTGGTTGAAAAATTCAAATTGCTTCATGCTACAAGCCAGAAACCCCCCAAACTGTGGGCAATGTGCCCTGGCAGCTCCTGGTTAACATTTTCTCATTTTTACATTACAGACCTTTAGAGCATCAAACAATTGATACCCATATCCTGTTTGACCTCCCAGCCCATACATGAGACTCAAGGCAGCCTGTCAAAAAAAATTCACAATTTCTTGATTACAAAAAAAGTCAATCAAAACAAGTCTCAAAAGGTACTGTATGGTAGCCCAAGAGGTCCTCTATAAATCACCATTTTACATTGCACACCTATCATTGACCCTTCATGCCATAAAAAGATTATTTACCCATCAAGGTGAAGACTGAAAATGACTCAAATAGCCATAGTTATGACACCAGTTGGTGGAAACAAATTCAAAATTTATAATTCTAAATAATGGTCTTTTACACCTCTGTGCCAATTTTTGAGTCCCAGGTTTGAATACCCTCTGCTCCAGGTTCCCAGCAACTTTTGAAATTTAACAAATTGACACTTTATGGCCTGGCAAATAGCCAATCAGTCACATATTCAAAAATCCTCAGAGTGTAAGAATTACATATGCTGGCGCATGATCATGTTATGTAAACATTCTATCATCCTCAGATGCATGGCTAATTATAATATTATACCATACTGGACCTTCCCCAGACTTTCCCTGGACCTGTTTCATACTTCATCCTGATTGGTTGGATCCCCTGTTCCAAATGCTAAATATTGACTAATCACACTTATATAAATATACTAGGTCTTTATATTATGATAAAGCTGCCAAGTGCTCACCTCTACCCTGTCCCCATATCCTCTGAGGAGCTCATAGTAATCAATAAGCTGACTCTAACTAGCCAACAACATGAAAGCCAGATGGTTCATGTAGAACTGTTTTTTTCTTGTGTTGCCTTATCTGGTGCATTAGTTGCAGTATCTCAAAGATAAACAAATAACATACCACAAGATATAACCAGATATGCAATTCTTTATCAATTTGAGTAGTTGTGAGAACTGTGTCAAATTTCAAAAATTCTTATTCAGTTGGATCCCTCTCATCAATTCAAGAATTTTGAGGTGCAACATACCTATTGTTATGATCAAAATTAAAGAAGTTATGAGCATTCAAATATTTCTGAGTTTTACTGTATGTTCTCATTCCAATTTTCTATGACTCCTGTTCAGATACATTGATCTCATCTGTACATGTCTCTTCATGTATAATATGCCCATATGAGAACTGGGTAACTCAAATTTCATAAATTCTTATTCAGTTGGATAAATTTATCTCATCAATACAAGAATTGTGAGGTACAACATGCCTATGTTACAATCAGAATTAAAGAAGTTATGGATAATTAAATATTTCTGAGTTTTACTGCATGTTCTCATTCTACTTTTCTATGACTCCTGTTCACATACATTCATATCATCTGTATGTGTCTTTTCATGTATAATATACCCATATAGAAAGGATGACTAAGGAATTGGAATAAAAAATCTGTAATTTTTCATCATTGTGAGCAGTTGTCAGAACTGGGCAACTCAAATTTCAAAAATTGTTATTCACTTGGATTCCTCTCATCAAAATGAGAATCTTGAGGTGTAACATAACTATGTTTTGATCAAAATCATAGAAGTTATAAGCAGTCAAAGTTTTCCTATAAATAATCACTCCAATCACTCCTGTTCAGATTCATTCATCTAATATGTACATATCTTGTGATCTATATTATGCCCATACAGAAAGGATGACTGACGAATTGGAATAAAAAATGTCCAATTTTTCATCATTTTGAGTAGTAATTAGAAGTTTTTGTGGTATCTGGTTGTTTCATTAAGAGTCTTGTGTTTTCTTTGAGAGTATAGTCTCGTGGTGTCTATTTTTATCAGCAGAGTGACTTATCTTCACACTGCAGTGTTTATTTGTTTGTGGAAAGATTGTTTTTTACAAGAAAGTAACACCAGGTGGCTCCCTTTGTAAAGACACCATGATGAAACCATGAAGACACCATAAGACTAACACACTATGACACTATAAGACACCATGAAGACACCACAAGACTATAAAACACCTTGAGACTAAGCACACTGAAGACACCATGAGACTATAGGACACCATGAGACTAAGATACCATGAAGACACCACAAGACTACAAGACACCACAAGACCAAGACACCACAGGACACAACACAAATGTGAAAAAGAAGCACAGAATTAGATTGACAGAATAAATAGGAACAACATAAATAGACATTTTATATAGAATCAGATTTGGTGCAACACAATACTGGCAAGCATTCTTGTTGTCTTGTGTTGTTTCCTGTGGTGTATTAGTCTTGTGGCGTCTTTGTTTCCTGTTATGACTTTTTCTCTATTTTTAGTCAAATTAAACCTGGTAACTCAGTTGACTTGACTGAGTTACTGGCTTTCATTTTGACTAGATATAGTGAAAAAGTTGTCATTTCCAGCCAATTCTCTGTTGTTTCCATGATGTTTCCATGTGGTGTCCTATTTATGATGCCACATGTGGTGTCCTATTTATGACACCACATTTCACTCCATCAAATCTCTCAGATCTTGTGAGATATTCTGAGATTTCAGCAAAAAATATTTCCCATTTAAAGAGCAAAGCTGTGAAGCAGCCCTGTGAAAAATCAAAAGTAGAATGTGCAGAGCCTCCTGGGCCACACCCATAAACTGATCAAATAAGTCAATGTTGAGCACCCTTTGATGCATTGCAAATGTCAAAAATACCCCCTGGCAACCCCTTAAGTGCAACAAATCCTAAAACAACCTGACCCATGGTATAGCCCATGTACCTGGCCTCCTTAGACTAAATTGAAAAGGGGGTAATCATCACTCCTTCATCAAGAAAACTTTGATTTTCTGAAGAGAACCATTTTTGTGAAAACACACAAATGGCCCTGGAGCTGTCAAATATTATCATATTTCCAAAATGGCCACAATGTAGCAAAGGACAAGTCTCAAGGTGTCTTGTGTTCAAATTCAAAAAAAAATTCCAATGGAAAGTTGTCCAAATTGCCGATTCAAAATTGTCAGTCACCATGCTATAAGGTGGTTTAAGTGTAAACTTAAACTACCAAAAAATTACTATTACAACCAGTGTCCAAGAGATGTAACTAAACCATTAAACTGATCATAAAGCCATATTTTGCTGGAACCTTAGCTGATTTTATACAGTACCCTTTTACCAGAAATAACAAACTTTCTCAAAGTCACAAAAAAGTAATCATCTACAACATACTACCAACAGCAGAAAAACTCACTGAAAGGCTTGTTCTGAACAGACTAAGTTGTTGGCAACCACTCTATGCATAAGCTTGTAATTCCATGCTCTCCTTTCACTAGTTAGGTATTGTTTCCATCAAAATAGGAACTCACTTCTCAAAGCAGCATCCACATTCATAATGTATGTTTGCGTGTGACCAGTGTTTCCTCAAGTATGTGGCTAAATTTGTCTTTCAGTAGTATCTGTCCTTCTGTGCAAACCAGTTGTCAATGGCAGAACTATAATTATATTTTCACTCCACTGGTAAGATTCCCCCCATTCTTCTTTGGAAATTTTCTTCCTTTTTTGCCCCAATTAATTTTTCCATATATTTTTGATTAACCATCCCAAACACTTTCCTAAAAGCCTCCCATTTAGGAAATTGTCTCCAAAAAATCCTAATGTCTAGATGAATGAATCTTGACTACATCAAAAAAGAGTAAACACAGTTACCCCTCCAGTGATCAATTTTCTTTATGCTCAAATCCAGATCAAGCAAATCTTGTGATCTTTCTGCCCTTAGGCTGTGCACACTCTAATTATTAGGTTTGAACCCACTAGCAGATAGTAACACTTTAAGATGAGTATTCATGTCACAACCAACCCATCTCTGTAAATGAAAATTAGCTGTTCTGAATACTCATCACAATCTTATATTTTTTTTCCAAAAAGTCATGTGGACAAAAAAAATTATTTTGCTGATCAGTTTTGTCTTTTAGATTTGTAATCAATGCTTCTGATCTTCACTGTCTGAGGCTTACTATCTTTGCCAAGTATTTGAAGTATGTAGCATGAACATGGGTTTTAAGTTTGCACTTAAATCCACCTTATAGCATCAGACATGGCAACTTCTTTTCGGCAATTTGGGACACTTCCCATTGGAATTTTTTGTCAAATTTGGATGGAAGACAGCTTGAGACATCTCATATGACATCTTATGGTCACTTTTGGTGACTCCAGGGCCATTCGAGTATTTTGCACAAAATGGGGTGCCTTCAGAAAATCAAAGTTTTCTCAATGGAGGAGTGACAACTCGTCAAAGTGTCTTGGGGGTTTTAAGTGGGCAGATGACTAGGCTATATGATAGTACCATTTTGGGGGAGTGACACACTTAGGGGGTGCCACAGGGCCTCAAAAGAAAAGGTTGCATTCTTTTTGCATTTTTTGATACATTTGCGACAGCTTAAAAGGTACTCGGGATTCACTGATTTGATCAAGAATCAGGCCATAGGTGTAGCCTATGTAAGGTGTTGTAGATACCTTGGTTTTGATTTTTGAATATGTTACCAATTGGCCATTTGCTGGGCTGATAAGTGCTGACTTTTTGACATTTTTCAACATATCAAATAAAGTAACCCTGCATGGCAATGGTTTCCAAGCTCTCGAATGACATCATGACACCAGAGAATGATGCTAAATATGTGTACAAAAATAGCACTATTTCATCATTAGGATCACTTAATTCTCAAATCTCATTTGAGAGCTAAAAAGTGCTGAATTTCTAGAGCAATGGGTATTTGGAATTTGGTCCCAAAAATTCGCATGAAGTTGTCAATCTATCTAACTCAGAACAACAAAAATTCAGAATTTTTTTCATTGGTCTGTCTCCAAGACATGGCAGTCCAAGTAACTGGCCATTTTCCAGCTGAAACATTAATCATCCATTTACAGCATGAAGGGTCAATGATAGGGGTCCAATGTCATTGATGATTTGTATGGCACCTTTTTAGCTGCCAAATGGTACCTTTTGAGAATTTTGTGATTACTGGTTTTCTCGTAAATTAAGATTTGTGAATTTTTTTGGATTGGCTGCTGCTCATCTTGTATATAGGTTGGGAGGTCAAAATTGATATGAGTGGTCAATCTCATGATTTTTTAAGGATATGTTATGTCAAAATTAGAAAATCTATACTGGAGCAAAAACAGGGAATTTTTCCAAGAATGTATGGGTTATGGCCTGTAGTGTCAAGTGATTTGAATTAATTTTTTTTAAATGGTGAAAATAGATGAATAAGAATCCCCAGACCCCAAATTAAGTGATTTTTAGTGATTTGGTGAAGTTCTCAAAATTATCATGTTTAACATGTTTTCATGTTTCTATCACTCCTTGCTCATTTCTGAAGGCAATTCTTGTCCAATTTTGATGTAACAACACTCATTTTGAAGCTTATGACTTCCTCTATGAGAATATGAAGTGCCAGTAGGGGGCCTATAAGGCACCTAAAAATAGCAAAAACATGTCTGAAAATTACCAAAATCTGCAATTTTTGGCATGTTTTAGGTGGTTTAAGTTTACACTTAAACCACCTTACACTGTAGCACATGAGAATTTCTAATCAGCAATTTGGGACACTTCCTATTAGAATTTTTTTGTCAAATTTGGACACAAGACACCTTATGACACCTCCTTGGATCCTTTTTGGTCAACTTTGGCATATGGTAATTTTTGATGACTCCAGGGTCGTTTAAGTACTTTTGCCAAAATTGGGTGCCTTCAGAGAATCAAAGTTTTCTTGATGAAGGAATGATGACTCATCAAAGGGTCTTGGGGGTTTAGGTGGGCAGATAACTAGGCTATATGATGGTACTATTTTGGGGGTCACATACTTCAGGGGTGATGTGGGGCATCAAATCACAAGTTTGCATTTTTCAGGACATTTCGACAGCTTAGAGGGTACTCAGGATTGACTGATTTGATCAAGAGTCAGCTCATAGGTGTATCCTAGGGTGTTCTACATACCTTGGTTTGGATTTTTGAATATGTCACCAAAATTTTGGCTGTTTGCTGGGCCGATAAGTACCAATTTTTGACAATTTTTCAGATGTCAAAAAGTTCCAAAATTTTTTTTGACCCCTCAAATTTTGGAATTTTAAGTCATGAATTGGGATAGATGTGTAATAATATGTAAATTAGAGTAGCAATTCTTTTTTTTTTAGTGGTCCCATGTCTGAGCTATGACCGCTCAAGTACTTGGGCATTTTCAACCAATGGACAAATCATCCATTTACAGCATGAAGGGTTGATGGTAGGGGTGCAATGTCAATTAATGATTTGTAGAGGACCTTTTTACCTACCTAGGTTTACCTACCAAAATCTACCTTTTGTGAATTCTTACCAGTTATGGTTTTCTTGTAACATGAAAAATTGTGAATTTTTTTTGATGGACCACTGCATGTCTTGTACATGTTGGGAGGTCAAAAACAATATGAGTGGTCAGTGTAAGGATGCTCTACGGGTAAATTAAAAAATATTTTGGGGCCAGTAACGGGGCACATTTCCATGACTTTCTCACGGTGTGAGTGTAGAATATTGACCATGGTTTGGAGTCTCATGTTGAAGTCTCGTGTTGAAGCTTCTGTGTTCAGTTTCCATTTCTTGTCGGCATTTGACATGTTGGCACATTAAATGTATTTGAATGTTTATGCATAGTGTATGCTGTAGTCAGCACATCAGCATGTCAGCACGTCAGCAGTTGATTAATAAACTTTATAGTAATTTCGGAATGATTTCTCTGGATATTACAGAATTGGATGTAGGAGTGGAATCAATTCACATTTTTTATTTCTGTCATTTATCAGTTTAGCACAGAATACCAGTTTCAGTAAGTAATAGGTCACATTATGTCATTTCAATCATTGCCCATCTGTGGCATCTTTGTTCTGATCATTTCCTTCTACTTTCCACCATGAGGTGCAGCACATATACCACTCATGTGGTGTCTAGGGCACAGTCACGGTGTAGTGAATGATTGATCCCACGAAATAATATTTTTTCTGGACTTCCCTAGGGAGGTTCCAATTCATTGCAAATGTAATTCCAATAATTTATATATTATGAAGTCTCTTCTTGAAGACTTTCATCTGGCTTCTCCATGAATGTCATTCATAAATACACTTTTATTGTTTCCAACAAATATTTCAATGAAGTCTTCAGGAAGAGACTCCAACACAAGTCTTCAGCAGGAGACTTCAGTATGAGACTTCAATAGGAGACTTCAACACAAGAAATATGTATGATATTTAATATTTCTATTAAGTCTTTGAAGGGAGACTTCAGTATATATTTCTTTGTCAGTGTATGCAGCCTTTGTGCATCTCTGTTCATTTAACAGAGGCCCCTTGCCACTCCAAACTAAATGTTTCATTTGAAATATTGAGTTTGTGGGTTTAGTGGTTCACTGACTTTTGACTTTAACCATGCAGCTTCACGAAAGTTCTGGGACTTAGAATCTAAGGAAAATTTATTGGACTTAACAAACTGAAAACAACAAATGGATGTTACTTGCAAGATGCTGGTCAACCCAATTCTTACATGTAGTGAACATTACTGGCAAGATGCCTGTCGACCCTATTCTTAATACTATGATGAAGCTGCATAGCTACTGTCACCAAGAATTCTGTCCAAAAATGGTCACTCAATGCTTGAATTGAGGAGGCCGCCACAATTTTGATGGCCAAGGAATATTCAGTCGCTTACAGAGCTGACTGATCTGGGCGTACAGTGGAGCCAACTCTTTAATCTTCTGAGAGAAGGTTTCACAGCCAGTATCCCCTGCATTCCTGGACACCAGTTTCTCATCGATGGTGGCAATATGACTCATAATTTTATCAAACTCTGCATGGGCTTCCTGTACACTTAGCTGGTCTGCAGGTGTAGCCATTGTCATACAAATTTATTAATTTTGCATTAGAATCTCATAAAATGGAGCTCAAGCCAAAAAACGTCCTTTCCCAAAGAGAGAAACTGGCAAACTGATCAGAACACTGGCCAAAGAACGCCAATGTATAATAATTATTCATTTATGCAAATTAGATTGTGTACATCCAGGGCATTTCATTCTGTATCCAGGGGATCATTGCACAGTGCTTTGCTGCTCACTAAGAGCACATGCAACAAGATGCCGATTGTCGGCAAAGATCAAAGAGATTAAAATCTAAGCCATGCCCCCATCAACAATAGCTCACTCCACTCTCAGAACAAATATTCAGAGACTCTTCTGAAAGACTACAGTACATATGAATTGCAGTACATAGAAGCAAATTTACATTCAAATGAATTTCTCTTGTCATGACCTCCTACTGGAGTCTCGTATGGAAGTCTCATATTGGAGTCTTGTATTGAAGTCTCTTGTTGAAGATTTAATTTCTGAAACCCATAATATTGTCTGTTCCACTAAAGTCCTGTATTTTCCTATTACTGTACTCTCACAATGAAATATTTAACTTGAAATTAGTGTATTGCTGCTGTGAGATTTGGAGCCTGTGTCTATTTAAATGAAATATTTTTCAGCACTTCATTGGTCTAATATATTACACATCATGTTGAAGTCATGTTGAAGTCTCTGGTTGAAGTCTCATATTGAAGTCTCCCACTGAAGATTTATATATACATTAAATCTTTCAGCTAGTTAATTAAAATTAATAAATTAGAAGTGTGCCCTTACTAATCAATAAATGCTAACATTCACAGTAGTATTCATTTTTAAATACTGGCAGGAAGAAATTGCAAACCAGAAAGTGGAATTTATCAAGTGTCTTAATTTCAATGAATGACCTGGGCAAAGTGTTCTGATCATTTTCTGTTTCGCCTCAGTCTGAGGTGCAGCACGGAGAACCCTCTGTGTTGCTGCCAAACAGATCAAATAAAACTTTTAATTGAACTGAATCGACTGGAGATTGTAATTCGGGAATCTCGAAGATATTACACCAGATTACTTTTGGAAATAAATTAGTAATTCCTTTACACAAACTCACGATATTGTCTGTCGTGAACAGACCTTTGATCTGAATAAAAATTGCATGTTAACAGTTACACTTTCTGTAGCTTTTAAAGAGATGACACAACACTTTTGTGACTTGTGATAAGTGAGAACAAATGAATGAGAAAACATACCAATGGGATCCTAATGTATTTTTCGTAACTACAGTGTTAGAACATTTGGTTAATTTCACATGCTGTCCTCATCATTCAATTCTGTGTCGAACATAACTTTTCTCTTGGCAAGTTGTCCCCTGCGATTGATTTTGTACATAGTGGCAGAATTTTTCCATGGCTCAGACAGCGCAGATCTGTGAGGAAACGGAAATGGTGGAAATGATGGCAGAGTCAGACGATCAGACAGAGGTTCTTGAAAATGGCGAACTTCGCTCCCTCCGAGGAGTGTTGACATTGAGTGAGTACACAACACATGCATTTTGTGAATAATACTAATAATTTTTTTTCAAGTAAACCATAGCAGGGGCAGTCGGGACCTGTCCTCCTCGCCGGTCCAATTTTCTTCATTTTTGCAGTTTTTGGGGAAAATTAGCCAAATATGAGTTACCCTCCCCCTTTGTGGTTAACACCCCATATCTGGGAAATGCTGGATCCAAGCGGGAAGTAATTATTTGGCACTTGAAAGTGATTCTTTCGCCGAGAGTTGTATTTTTATTGCACTGACAACTGTATCTCCCGTTTCTTCCAAATGCATTTTCATAAAATCCAAACAAACTAATAGTAAATTTGCAAGTTTAGTGTAATATTATTTTCTGTAATATTCAATATCACTGAAAATTATTATTATATTTAGTCCCTAAATGTGTGCATTGACACTTGACTTTTGGCCCATTATAGCTTTGACCAATCTTGTCTGTTGTCTCATCGTCTTCTTTGTTGGGATCTGCGGACTGGGTTTTAGCCTGTGCAGAATTCAATATCGTGGCTGGCAAAAGAGTAATTTTTTACATGTGTTAATGATAAGACACTAAGGCCAAGGTGGTCGTCTTTTAAAAAATAACATGACATCTCTGTGCAAAACAATAAAAGCAGTCATATATATAATATAACAAAAGAAATGAAATCAGTTCTGCACACACATTTATTCAAGATGGCGCCGTCGTTTACGCTGACACGACACCTCGTGTACGTCGTTTACATTGTCGTTTACATTTACTGCGGACTTATTATATCTCCCCAAAAAAGAAGGGTAACACAACATGATGTTAAATGCACACAAAATGAATAAATCGACACATACATGAACAAGATGAAAACGATATTTGATAAAGTACAAACAGACACATACTCGTTGTTCTCACAGCTGAATGAGTTACATAAAATCCAAATAAGTTGCGCGCAATTTTGATAGTTACTAACGAGGTAAACATACAGGTGAATGAACAACTTAGACTTATCGGGGTTGGTCTGCGCCATTATGTATCTCTCAAGGGATACGGCTCCCAGTACATACATCAAATTAAATGATAGACAAAGTATAATGATTTATGAACAGACCTCTCATAAAACTAACATCTAATCCAAACTAATTTTATACTTATGTTCTAATTTAAACTTTAATGATATGAAACTACAAGTTACAGGTTTTGAAAACGAAATACAAGTACGAGTTACTTGTTTACGAAATACAAGTACAATTTACTTGTCTAAGAAG
>JBCAUG010731244.1:0-11982 GCA_038406175.1 Haplosyllis leylae | reverse complement strand
AATCTGAAGGTGGAACAATCTACAAAACAAGAAAGTCCTCCTGTGTGAACGCAAGAGGCATACCGTCCGCCGCGTAGTTGACCTATCCTGGGGTGGTGGTACCCCAGTCTGGCTGGGGGGTACCCCAGTCCTGGCCGGGGGGGGGGTACCCCAGTCCTGGCTGAGGGGGGGGGGGTACCATGGGATGGCGGGCGGTAATAAATGCTCAGGTATTAAGACTGTACTTTTACACCCATGTGCAGCATCTGCTTTTTTGTCTGCGATGACGCAAACAGATCAGTTCAATGCAGATCCGTGCCACCTTTTACATTTAGCCCCAAGCAGTGAGTGCTTACTTTTCTTGATATGTCGGTACAATTCCCCAAAAGTCCAAGCCATCTTCTGTGAGAGTTCCAGTCTGTGAATAACATAAAAGTTTCAATTGACTATTCTATCAGATGTAATTGTCAGCTTGTGTTTTAGTTTGGGGGTTTCCATCATCCCACTTCCCCACCACTTTTCCTGCCAAAAATACACGTTAGAAGATCTTATCTTCCCAACCTTGTTGTTAATCCTAAAGAACTTTGCACGTATGTAGAATAGACTCGGATCCGTTACATTACAACCCGATTTTTTTGCCACTAGAGTATTCTCAAAATTAATCACACATTCTATAGAAATATTAAGGAAAACGATTCATGGAAATTACCTTATCAAAGCAGATACATTTTAGTTTTCCACAGACATTAATGCGAGGCGGGCTGATGCAGAAGATGCCGGCTTTCTTGAGGCGGTTCTGGGCGTACACCGTCCCGACAGTCATAGCGGCGGGCAGCGCAGGCGGAACCACGATGGTGATGATATCCAGTGCTCGAAGTATCACTTCCTCTACAACCGCCTGAAATATGAATCAAATTCTTAAGATGATGAAATAATTACACAAACCTTTTGGTTTCAACAGAAAAATTTACTTCAGTGTCTGATATCACGGTACTTTTGTACACTTTTAGACACCTTTCCACTCACTTTGCCCAAAATAAAATAATTCATCAAATAAATAACAGAGGACTTTTCTGTGAAACATGACAACTCGAAGACGCATTAAGTGAGAACAATTAATTGAAAAAAAAAAAAGCTTTCTACAGAAATATCTTCCTTTGGGAGGATGTGAAGGCCCTGAAAAGGACCTGAGAGTTTCAGTGGTTGGCGTGTTCATAATCGAGGGTCGTGAAGCTTTCGTGTATTTTTCCCTTTTACCGTGTCCGGTGAACGTTCACTCGATTATTTCGTATTCGTCAGTTTCCATTTCATCTTCACTGACGCTGCCATGGTAGTCATCATCGGAATCTTCATTGTCTGACTCCTGGGCCAAGGCATCATTCCAGGCAATTCCAGATTTGTTGTACAGTTCTAACTGCATCTTCTCCAGTTCATCTGCTTTGGCATAAGCATACTCATAGAACATATTTCTAACACCTTCTAGAGTACAAAGTTTGAGACGCAGAATGTATCTGTAAGATCTTCTGTTTTCTGCCTGTGAACGATTGTAGCGGGTTTCAGTCTCATCTATTAAATTATTAATGAGGATCAGCTGAGAGCAAGATTTTCTAAACTTCCTGTTCAGATCCCTGATTTTATAAATCATGTCCTTGGTAGTGGTCTGATCCAGCAGAGACACAGTAGATGAGGAAGTGGTGCCTCTAATTCTTGCAGCCATAATGATGTCAAATGTTAATTATTTGTGAAGCAAAGTGCAACGGGTTGTTTTTCAGCGAGCGCTGTGGTTGATTCTTTGCCAGGCAAATTGAATCTGAAGTTGAAGAACGCCAAGTCTGGTATTTGTACACAGGACGCTGTGCTGCCAAATACCTTGGCATGTGTCACTTGAGGTAACGCCTCCCCTTGTCTAAGCACGCATACGTCACACATACGTAACACCTCAACGCCATTGAGCTAATGCTCATCAGGCTACAGTTTGCGCGCCAATCAGAGTGTAAACTGACACTTGCGTTATTTGCTGAGTACACACTCGTGGCATGTTACTCATTATCATACCCATCTTTCATACCAATAACCAGTCTTAAGTTACAAAGACACAGTTTTATCTTTTCTACAATACTCCCTCGGGTCTTAATTTCGTAAATCCTCTTTGATGTCCCTCTGTTCCCTAATTCTATTTTCACTACTTTTGATGGGCTTCCCACCGCTATGTTTTCATTTCCATCCCTCAGGTGCGATTATGTCCGATAATGCACATTTGAACTTATATTTAGTCAAAAGATCAGAAGCCATAGCAGAAAAGTACCAGTGTTTACAAAAGTACATGAAGCCAATTTCACAGCGCTTTACACTTTACGCACGTGCGGATTAAAGGCAGTAAGCCACTGGAGGTTACACCCGACCGTTTGCAAAAGACAAATAAGGGTATATTGGTAATTTACAGTAAAGTAGCGGTATCCCTAGTTGGTTTACAATTTACAAGGGAATTGTGTAAATAAGATTTTGAAAAATCAAAGAAAATTAGGAAATTCATTTGCGAACAAGGAAAATCCCCGTTAACATGACAATGATGAAGGCGTTAATAAATTAAATTAAATCCATCAAATCCCAATTATCTTTCTACAATTAAACGAAATACTTCTGATTCCCTTCCAACTCAGTCCTATTTTCTTCGTTTGAAGCCTACATTGAAGTTTTCCTAGCTCGGACATCCACAAAAAAATCGTATTTGAAACGAGTATAATTTTATTTGACATGGATAAAATTCCTGCGGCGTGCGTTGATCTTTCAAAAGTCACTAAATCAATTCGTTTAATTATAACACGTTTTGCAACGTTTCGCAATGTCTGGGAAGTAATGTAAACAATTATGCGAATTAAATGCTCAATATTACGCATTCGCAATATGACACTTTGCAAAGGCCACACCTAACTACTTTTGTTTGCATTGCAAAGAGATTATTATTATAATTCCCAACCTTTAAAACTCTTATTTCTTTTCGGTATTGCTACATTTTGTGTCACCGCATGTCATATCCCATTACATGATCTCACATAACGAGTTTGTCTTGTGTACATTGGCACACTGTCCACATTGGTACATTTGGTAGTTTTTGCAACGTTGGTTATAGTTTGCTGAGGTGAAGAGTAAATTCAGGAATAGGTTAACACAATTAAGAAAAAGGGAAGAATATGAGGAAATAATTTGAAAATAAGTTTGAATTTCTAAAGTCCCAACTTAAGGTGGAAATATTTCCTTGATATTTATTATTGTGATGGGTCAATCCATTTTTTTCCAAAAACAATTTTCACAAGCATCGCTTGTAAAAGTATCTAATGCTTTCTTACAGCAAAACTGCGATGTTTGCGAAGAAATGAAAATCTTCATTTTGACAAATCCTGCGAGAAAATGAAAAACTATTGAGAAAAGTGCGAAAGTTTCTTCTGTGTTTTGAGCTTTGATTGCGGTGTCGCTGAGCAATGACGCTAATGACTTAATGAGCATCAACTCCAACAGACACTTAACACCTCAATACTAATTGGACACATAGCCGAGTTTTGAGAAGTTAGTTGAGCGACCAGAGTGGTCAACGATCCACGAAGGGCGACATCTTCCATGTGGCACGTGTCAACCACATATTCGCCAATGAATTAATGAGTACTCGGTGTGACAGTATAAATATGGTCACTGCACACCATCTAGTCAGATTCAATCTGTTCGTCAGAGAGATATCTACACAACTGCCCTCGCCTTGACTTCAAAACCAAGAATTTACAGAATCGGTCGCAATGGCTTCTGTCTCAACTTGCCACTCGTTCCTTGACCAGACGACAACCAGAGAAATGATCTACAGCATAAGGGATCTGAACAGAAAATTTCGCAACGCTTGTTCTCAATTGGTTCACATCAACAATATGATAGAAGAGACTGAAATTCATTACAACCGTTCACAGGCAGAAAACAGAAGATCTTACAGATACATTCTGCGTCTCAAACTCTGTACTCTAGAAGGTGTAAGAAATATGTTCTATGAGTATGCTTATGCCAAAGCGGATGAACTGGAGAAAATGCAGCTGGATCTGTACAATAAATCTGGTATAGCGTGGAATGATGACTTGGCCCAGGAGTCAGAAAATGAAGACTCGGATAATAATGCAGATGACGATGAAGGCATTGGGAATGACATGGACACAGAAGAGTATGAAGTAATAGTCGACTAAGTTACGTACCACCGTTGCTTTCACCCTTTTCACACAACACCCAAGGCCCTTTTCAGGGCCTTTACATCCTCCAAAGGGAAATTATCCTCAAAAGCTTGAGAATGAAATTATAAAAAAACCCAAAATTTTGGTCCCCAATTTGTGCTAAGAGAGGTAGGTTCTCAAAAGTCTCGATAATTTCAAATCTAGGCAGATATCTTTCATTATTGTGTTCAATTACGTACCAGATTCTTGAACCTTTGCTGAATAGTGATTAAGGTACTATAAACTTACCCCTTGTTTTACGAGAATGACAATACTATACGTCATCCCAACAGCAGCAACGCACGCCAGCAGTAAAATAAACTTCATAGCATCCTTGTAGAATTTAAATCCCATCGGCTTTGGGTACAGAATAGAACGGACAAGCTCCCCTTTAGCAGTGGAAAAACCTACAAAATACGTCCCGTTTTGAATCAGAAGAGCAATGAGAGGCAAAGGCAAGTTTGAACAATGCGAGTAACTTGTTTTCAAGTAGCCTTTCAATCAACTCCCTCCCAAGTATAACGCCAGGTTTTTGACAATTATGTCAAGTCTTAAAATGAACAAGCAAATCTATGTTTCATTTGTGCCACAAAATGTTAGCTTACCAGTTCCTACAACGACCGCTTTGACCTTCGCGTCGCCATAGTAACGAGTTTGTATCACATGAGTGCCGCAAAAAAGAGTATGGCGTTTATGCACTTCAGAGCTATATATCTCGTTGGCTTCAGACTGAGCAACGGGTGTTTTAGTTACGGGTACACTCTCTCCTACAGGTGAAACAGAAGAATAAATTTACATTCAATGATTACATAATAAAAACAGTTCTTGAACCGTGGATTTACTCCTTTATAGTTCCAATTACACTACATATCCAACAGGTTCGACGATCTGCTATTGATCCATATCTTGTTCTTGCAATTCACCTGTTAGCATGCTTTCATTAACGATGGCGTTTCCGGACAACAACACGGCGTCGCACATCATGATGCACCCGTTCGGTGGCACAATCACAACGTCCCCCGGGACCAATTGAGTGGTGTGGACTTCTTCTTCACCTGAAACCACGACAGGTTTCAAAGTGATTATTTTACGAAAGTGACCCCAATGCAAATGTAACGTGGTTAAACACTGGTATGACACTTTGTAACACTATCGCATAGATTCTCAAAGTTTCTTACCTGACCCCCTCAAAACTGTGAGCGTTGTTTCTGCGGATGAAACCATATCACGTAAAGTTTCACTTTGCTGTATGAAAATGTAAATGATAACGTACAAAATACTCTACTCAGTAGCGACTCTTGAGGACTCGTCAAGTTTAACCAAAGCGATAATGTGTAAATTCTTTCGTGAACAAGTACATGTCAATCGAGCACATTTACATGAAATTTTAACCCTTCTATATCAATGATATGAGTTAACCTTGCGTGTTTCATATAGTTCCACTCCTAACGATATGGCTGATATGACGAAGATACAACTGGCATAGACGTAATAATCATCAAGTGACCACAATATAATGCTGCATATTTGAAACACATAAAATGGGTTAAGTACCTAAAAAGAGAAAAAAAAAGAAATGTTGGCACGATAAATACCATGTTATTCTTTTGGTGTAAGATTCGTCAATGTAAAGCACAGGATTTTAATATCAGTACCTCCTCAATGAAGAGTCTAAAATATGATTTCACTCGTACAATAATGGAATTTTCTCCGTACAAGTGAAATCTGTACCGTTGCTCTGCCTCTCCCAACCCTTTGCTGTATTCGTCGTGAAGGACGGCGATTGTCAAATTTACATCAAGGCCTCTGTAATGAAATATGCACTGCATAAACCTACATATTAACGGCACACAAAAGTAAGGGGAGTAATTGTGAGGGCAGGGTTCTATCAACAAATAAATATGCCTTGTTTGTGACCACTTACTCAAGTTTAGTGAAGAACTGATTGTTTTTGTCCCACATGTAGCGAACATGGCGATGGTCAAAATATTTCACATAGTTCGTCTGCAAAAGTGACGGTAAACATATTTAAATCATTGTTGTCAAGGGCAGCTCGCTAGTATTTTTGTGTAGCTGAATACAAAACTTGGACCCAATTGGAAAATCAAAGCAGTGAAATAGGCAGTTAGAAAGATATTATACGTGGCAATAATTTACAGTTTTTCTAAAAAACACCAGCTAGCCCTCGTGGCTGGCGCCTTTTCATAGAAATCCCCCATAGCCTCATTTCACATAGCAATAGTTGGATAAAAACATACGAGACGTGTATTTCGAACGGCTCAGCTTCAGGTTCAGTTTTCAACTTTTGTTTTGGGAGAAAAGAATACAGTTCCGGAGAAAAGAATACAGCTCACAGGTAAATTATCTGCATTCTCCAATTGAAATCTGCAATTTTGACTTTGCTGTTTTTCTTCAAATAAACCTGATTATAAAATATTTCTTTGTTGTTCACAAATTTTTTATAAACATTTACTATAATCAGACTCCTGGTATACAGTTAATTAACCTGCCAGCTGTATTCTTTTCTCCGAAACTGAAGCTGAAAACTGAACCTGAGAATAATCGAAAACACTACGAGACGGAAGTGACGTTTAAATCTTAAATGTGAAGTAATTTCATCCAAAAGCTAAGTTCAGACCACTCTTCAATTTTCCTCCCAGTGTGGATGTTGCTTACTTGCTTTGCCGCCAGCATGCTGGTGTCCTCCGAAGATACAGCGCTTGATTCTGTAATCACATGTTCTCCTATACTGAAAACAGAAAGAAATGATACTATTATACAACCGGTTTATCTGTAGGCAAAAAGCTTGTGCATTTCACTTTACCATTCAAGATCACGAGGTTCTAGGTTCTATAGTCCAGCTTAGTTTGAGATATTTTGGTAGTCTTTTAAAATCTATTTGGGGCAAATTGTCCACAACTGGGACATTCTTTTGAGCAAGACAACACGTGTGAGTTTTAGTTTTACCCCCTTTAAAATATTTCCAGTGTACTGATTGAACTGCTTGACATAAGAGATTATCAGTTGAATCCAATACGTCGTTTTCATTCAATTGTACAATATTATTCCGAACTAGTTGGGATATCTGACCAATTTAAAAGTTTCTTCCACCAACATCTTTCCCTTCCTCTACACATACGTGGAGGAGTCCTTACTTTCTGGGTTCTTTCTTATCATTCATGAAATATCCTATCCTAAGGTGAAACTTTTAGAATATCATCGATAGATTTATTACCCATTTATTTTTGAAATATTATCAAGACAAATAAGGTAATATTAAATTTATGAATTTACATTTCTAATAGTGGGAGAATTGGTTAATAAAGCCCTTGTTTAATGCTCATCATAAAAAGGTTGTCACTCTCACACGAAACAAATGAACATTTGCACATAGTGGTTATAGGGGAAATAAAGTTGCTTATTTCATCTTTACTCCTTATCAAAGCTAAAAATAATTGCTATGTTTGTGTGTCTTATCTGAGATAATTTTGCAGTTAATCTTTGTTAACTCTGTGCAATACGACTGCAACAAAATGCTCCAGGAAAACACTGGTGCAGTTAGGCATTGCAATCTTAGCACTGTGTGAAGCATAGTACCTTGTTGACAAATCAGCTGTATACCTCACAGCACCATACCATTTATCCCTTCATTTAATGATAAAGACATACAATTTTTAAAAAGCTTAAAATGAATTCTCAGGGAATTTCGGACATTTTTGAAGCTAAATACTGATGCATAGTAAGTGTGTTTTCCGTTTCAGTAACCAATCAAATTGAAACTCTTTTCTGCAGACAGCTGGAAAATATACATGCACCGTCAATGTATCCATTCCAGCTCTGAATTACTGTTGTTCGGAACCAACACTCTATCTCCCACGTCTTCCAATTTATTCAACCAGTAAGTATCAGTCATCGAAACAAAAATGTCCGTTTTACTATCCCCCACAAAGACAAACACAGGGAATGAATTGAAATGTGGTTTTATTTCATCTCCAACAAACAAACTTTGGCTGAAAAGTAACAGAACCATCACAACAATGGTTCCAGTCAACATATCAGACATGCCAGACGTCAACTACATGCATGACAATACATGTATGGGTGTCAGCAGGTGATAAATAATAGAGCTGAAAACACCAGTTTGTGCGCTTAACCTGCCACATAGGAAATTTCAGGGTGGATGAGAAAATTAAATTAATAAACAGTTGAAGCAAACTGTCTGTTAACAATCCATTTATTTGAACATTAAACTCTGAAATATCCTACCCCAAGCACAAGCTGGAAAAGTACGGACAGAAAACAATGTATACATACATATATATATAGCAAACGCTAAAATTAAAAATATAGTAGAGACTACCAAATAAAAGAAAATTTAATGTATGTTAATGACTATGCAGGAAGCACAGAGTAGATCGTGCTCTGGCGTCAATGCCAGCTGTAGTGAACTGGTGGTGGAGAAGGCAGCTTTCTGTGAAAATTAGGGACATCGTAAATATGGTTGAGTACTGGATTCTTCCATCTGAAACGATCCTTTTGATCTATTTCAGTTGTCTTCAGGGCTTTTCCCTTTACATGCTTTTTTAGCATGATAGCGTCATAGTACCGGACAATCCTGTCTACTGCTTCCCAATAAGATCTGTAACCAGAAGCAGTGAACCTCTGCATGTCAGAGTGATACAAATTCTTGTCTGTAGCGTCCTATATCTTTTTCAAAGGTAGGCAATCAACATTGTTGTACAACTTGACTATTTCTTGCAGCGCTCGATTAAATTTAAATCTGCCATCATTATTTGAGAATAAGTCATGAAAAGGAGCTTCGATCCACAGGATGTAAGGGTACTCTGGTTTTAAACACCTCACTGGCAGATTTTCTTTGAATGTCCTCAAATTCCGGTCATATTCTGTGAGTATGTAGTTGATCAACTTGCCCACATGTTTAGTCAAGTCTGTTGTATCCGAGTATTCATTAAGCAAGTTCAGCAAGTTGTCATCTGGGATGACAATGATCAGTTTGGGTAGAGGGAACTGTCGTTTATCAACTGATTTGTCCTCCATTGCTGACACCATCAAATTAGCCATTTGGCTAATTACACTAGGATTGTCACTGATGAAGCTATTAAAGTATCCACAAACGTCGAAATGTGCTTTAATGTAACTGTTAAAATCTTCACATCTCCTTCCTCTAAAGTTAGCTTCAAAAGATTTGCTGCAAAAGTCATCGCCAAAGATCCAGCATCTGTCATATGCAGCGACCAGTCCTATGTGATGATAAAATTACAATTGTTTTAATTGTTATAGCACCATAAACCATTTAACGGTATTCGTTGGTCGATGTTGCTATGCTATTGAACATGTAAGCATAACATGTAACACATGGACAAACACGTGGATCACAGCTGACATTGCCGGTCGTCAAAACATCTGGAAAACGAAATGCCGACATAAATTATCCTTGGCCATGCCCACATCACTACATGCATTATGCATATTCAATTTCCGGTGAAGTAGCATGTAGATGAAAATTAGACATGGTATTCTTTTCACCTTTTTGGCGGCTCGGGCAAATAAATTTTTGAAGAGATATACGGAGATGCAGTAAACATTTGATAGCTGTCCATAAGTATGTTAATATAAATATATTAATAAATATCTTGCCAGCCAGATCGCTCAATATCAACACAGTAGTTGTCCTCGAGACTGTAATATTTATAATCACGGACTTAAATGTAATAGATAGATTAGGTTAGTTCTTCAGGTATTTGTAAACAGCATTGCTTTTCCATCTTCCCATAGCTTTGATTTGGTCTACAGAATAACCAAATTTTTCCAAATCACAAGTTCTCCCAATTCTTAAGCTGTGAACATCATATAACTGGCTGTTCAGTGACAATCTTTCTATCAGGAGTCTCAACATTGTTCTCACCTGATCAGGTTTGACTGGGGATCCATCCTTAAATATAAAGAAAGGATCACTGTCCTTATGATAGTCACCTCTCATATCCATATATTTGAGTACACACCTAAAGGGACAGAAGAAACTCTTTGCATTTCTTGAGTTAGGTACCTGAGGTATAGCTGAAATTCTAATTTTTTGAGGCCTTGACTCCCTTCCATGAGTTTTTGATGAATATAAGACCACCAGGATTTTATCCTTATTATGGCCCACATGAATACTGCCAGCCTTGACAGTGTGAGGGCTGGATGAAATCTCTCCTACCCTAAGCATGCCATAATACCCAAGGCAGAAAATAGCCTTGTACAATGAAGCCAAGAATGGCTGCGACTTCTCTTCTAAGTATAATCTCTCAACTTCAAAAAGTATCATCTCAAAAAGGCCTTTCTGTATAGGCAACCTGATCTTGACCTTGTCATTCTCCAATTTGCAACCCCTAACTAGGGAGCTTAAGAGTGCCTTGTTCTCATTCCAAGGATATCCATCCTGTTTCAGTATATACCTTATAGCACTAAAATAGGATTTCAAAGTAGAAGACTGTACTCCCCTAATATCTACCAGGTAAGCTCCAAATAAGGCAGTCTTTTCTTCCCAGCATAAGTTATTGCTAGCAGTGTCAAGGCTTATAATGAATTTATTGAGATGTCTCCATACACTGAGGTATATTTTTGTGGTTGATGCTCTGGTTTGCTTATTCTTCAACCTCTCTAATACATTTGCAATATAGTCCAGTGATATTTTTGATGAATGGGATGACTTTGATGATGCATTGTCACTAATTCTGCTGGTCTCTGACCTATAAAATAAATAAATTTATTTTAATGTACTTATGTTGATATATATCAACAACATCAAACTTTCCAAATTTTATCCAAAGGCCAAATAATGTCTGGCACAGGGGTTGGTTCAACATCCATTTTCTTGTTATGTCTCCTGCATAGTTGATGGAAGTAGCTGATTTTGTCTCTTGACAAACTGTCAGCAAAAGTATTTTTCTTTCCAGCCACATGCCTAGCAAAAATCCTTACATTGTCTACCAATCCTCTTAAGACTATTAACCTAATCAAAACCATGCAATTTTTGCATGATGTGGTAGTGTAATTAATCATGTTGACCACACTCTGGTTATCACAAAAGAGGATAATTCTCCTATTTTTGAACTGACTAATCCATGTAAGAACAGCAGCTGTCACTGCATATAGTTCCAAATATTCTATGCTTGGCTGGAATTTGGTCAAAAATTCTTGATTCCATGTGTTATACATCCAGTGTTTGCCACATAAAGCCCCAAAGCCAATTCTGCCACTAGCATCGCTGTACATATCAATTTCATCAGCCACAAGGACTTTTGAAAAATCCAAAAATGGTCTACAGAACACACTAGGGTGTTCTAGGAAAGTCATCCACATCATGAGGTCCTCCCTCATCTCAGCATTGACTCTGATGTGATGATGAGGCTTCAATTTTGGGTTAGCTGTATATGCATACAATCTCCTAGTAAATGCCCTACCAGGAATGACACATCTACCCAGGAAGTTCAAGAAACCACAAATTTTTTGTAGTTGATTTAAAGTAACTTTTCTACTTTTGTTATTGATTACTGATTTAACCAGTTCAACTCCCCTTTGAATCTTATCAATGGGAACACATACACACTGATTGATGGTATCTATTAGCAAACCCAAGAAAAATAGCCCTGTGACGGGCTGAGGTGGTTTAAGTTAAAAAGATGTCAAATTGTCAAAAAGATGTCAATTGCCAAATAATCAAACACCTGGACTATGGAGGAGGTTCACAAAAAAA